>JANHFM010002482.1:81304-92296 GCA_032468115.1 Grayia smithii | reverse complement strand
AGGCTGTAAAAATGCTTTAAAAAAACAAGGCTCCCAGGGCTACATTCGAAGTATAAGATGCACCCTGATTTTCACCCCCTTTTTGGGGGTAAAAAGGTGCGTCTTATACTCCGAAAAATATGGTATATCATTTTCTAAAGCTTTAGCATATTGTTTAATTTAAACAAAACTTGTTTAATTTCATGTACATTTAGTGATACATCGTTTTTCTGTTACTTTCCTTTTTCATGCTGTTGGGGATTGGGGATTTTTATTTATAATGAAGGAATTATCAGAGATGCTAAATACTTTAAACAGCAGGTGGCACAATGGCCAACAGAAGGAGAGACCAGGGTTATGCTTCTAATGCAATCACTTCTTCTATTCTGGCTTAAAAAACATAAAACAGGACGAAAACAAAGGCAGAGTATTGCACTATATATTAACTATGTGTTTCAAACAGCAGTTTGAAAGAGTTACGAAGGGAACTGAAATTTGATTTAAGCTGCTCCTTATAATGGATAGAAAAGTGCCACAACTCTTTCAAACCAAACCACACTTCTTAGATAGTTTACATGTGAAGGGGTATGATTGTTACAATAAAGATACTCTTTCCTCTTTGCCCCTCAGCAATATGACTAATTTCCTGTAATTAGGGAGGAGATGAGGGTCAAGTCAGGGAAATGGTAATTACAGCTATGTGTTACCTGTAAGATTTACACAGGTAAGGGTATACTTAGGCATAAAGCAATGAAATTGAAACCATTTCTTCAATGCTTCTTCCCGTAAAGCCATTCCAATCAAAATTCAGGCAATAACATTTGTACAATCTCACCTTGCCAGGAAAAACTTGCACTTTGCGCTTTGGCTGGCTAAAAGCTAATTGCCTTGTTGAATCCTAGCTATGGAGGGTGGGTGATACTACTAACTTTCCAACTTCTACAGCTAGGATCTTTAAAAAGCTGCCTTCCCAACTCAGGAACAACAATCAAATAATATAATGAAAAGTTAAATTCTCAGCTTTGCACTGAAGTTTTTGTACAATTTGAAGAGCACTTAAAGATGAATCCTCCCCAATCCCATCTCTTTGCATTGAGTCAGAGTTGCACTGTTTATGCTTTCTTGTTAAGGTTAAATGAATAAATAAATCAAATTCTCCTCTGAAAACATTTTAAGCTAAATGTTAGGCAAATAGACAGTGTAACAGCTGGGCAGATGACATGTTAAAAACTCATTTAGAAGACACAATGTTGATTCTTCTCACTTTCTTCTTTTCATAAAACCTTGCTTTATTTAAGGCTAATTGGGCTTTCTGGGATAAGTGCTGCCAGCTGTTCTCAGAATAGAAACAGTATTCGGGATTTTGACACTGAAGAGTAAAGTGGGAGAACAGTACACACATTGAAATACTAGCCAAAACCCTGATTGCAATCAGCATAAAAAAAATCAGTCCGAGAACATACGTTGCATATTTTGAAGTGTAAGCTAACTTCCATATGTTCCATTGCAGTTGAAAAAATAAAGCATGTATTTCTTTTCCTTAATAACTGTTGAACAGTCAAACAACCAAAATAGCAATGATGTGTTTTATTTTTATGTTGTTTTTGATTTGTGACTCACTCATAGAACCAGGGCAGTCATTTAAATGAGGGTGATTTCTGATTCAAAGAAAAAAAGATGCAACTGCTCTAATGAATTGTTGTCAGGTTCTCCATAAGCTTCTCTTGTACACCCCAGAGCATATTTTTCCCTTCAGATCTGAAGCATGGCATAGCCCTAATATAAGTCAAAGTAATAAGACATAAAGCTCAGCAGCAGGCTGTATAATTCTGGTTGGAACATACATTATATGTATTGTTCTAAAATAATTCTTCCAACTTTAGTGATCACCAAAGCTGCAAATGTTGGCATATTCACTTCTGAAGCATATCAGACATTAAGCTGCAACCTAATCAAACTTTCCCTCTTGCAAGTCAGTATTGAAAATAGGGAACAGAAATTCTGATTAATAATACTAGAAGGGAAGAACATGTTAATAATACTTCAAGGGAATACTTTCAGATAAGGCAGATGTGTATAGACAACATTTAAGATACCAAACTGCAGTTCTTCAGAGAGTACAGCACAGCCATCTTTTGGGGGCTCCATCTGATCCCAGCTTTGAGAACTGACATCCATGTCAGCAGTGTAAGAACTAATCTCCACAATCAAGCCTATGAAGCATCATTTGGGATGGATGCATAAGTAATGGTAACTTCTTCAGTTTCAGTGTTAAAAACTATGCAAAATGATAAATGAAGAAGTAACAATAGTTACAGCTAGATTATAGCTTCTTTTTATGTTTATATATTTCTAATGTTGGATGCAGCTGTTGGTTGAATCAGAGATTGCTAGTGTTGGCCCAGGATTGATGAGATACAGGCTCAAACCTCTACTCAGCTGGACAATTCAGTGGACAATTCATGGCTTACCTTACAGTAATCCCAGTCTTTTCTGGAGAAAGCTTCAGCTTGTTTGTCTTCAGATACCTACTCAAGTTTTCTACCATCTGTATGAGAGTATTTGAAGGAAAAATAGGGGAAAAAAGATTGTGTACCCTAATGATGGATCGTCAGCTCAGATTCCAGGTGGTGTCTCACAGGTTCATATAGATTTCAGTGCTGGGTTCCTGAGGAATCTCACATTTTATTGGCCATGAGGAAAACAAGTCTTCCATACAACGTAGACTCTAGTACAGATGAGAACCATAATCATCCCACTGTAGAACTATTGAAAAACATATTAGTCAAGAATATAAAAGTTAATAAGCATCCAAGCAAATTAAATCCATTGCACTCCCATTGTCTTGTGCAAATTATCTTCCAAGGCAGTTTCCATTCCTCACCCAGATTGGAATGAAGGTTGGGTTTAAAGTTATCCAAATTTAAAACTAAACTGATTTAGAACAAAGAACTGAGCAAAGCAATAAAACAAGTAAGAAGAATTCTGATTGTTTGCCATTAACCCTTGTTTTTTTGTAAAGCAGAGAACTCATAATTATTTGCTACTGGATATTCCTGACACTCGAGAACAGCTAGTCCATTATCGGAATGCAGCAGAAACAGCCAGCAGTGAGCTTGCCGCACTCCTAGTGAAGTACGAATGCGCTCAAGCAGAGGTATGTTTTGAAACAATTGTTTTCCCCTGCATGAAAATATTTGCAAATAACAGAGTATGTTTACTGCATGGTATGGACCATTAAATGCTTAATTAAAGCTCTCTTTTTTGGTACAGTGCTTATGCATTTTAGCTATTACATCCTGCCTATGTTTAGAGGTTGTTTTTTTAACACTTCCAAATTTTCAGTGGGGCATTCTAGAATCATAGATTTGGGAGGATCCAAGAGGTCAACTAATCCACTCCCCTGCTTGGTGCAGGATCTTTTAAAACATTTTTGGGCAAGTGGCTGTCCAGCCTTTCTCTATTCATTCCCCCTCCAATGAAAGGGGTTGTACCACTTCGGGAGGCAACCTATTCCACAATTTCTTAGGGTGAGGAAGTTCTTAGTAACCAGCATGGATCTGCTTCCCTATAGTCTCAAACCATTGGTTATAGACATACCCTGCACAATATTCTTCTTTTTATGTGACAACCTTTTAGATATTTGAACACTTTCCTTCTCTCTCCTTGTCCTCTTCTGCAAGCTTATAAAAAAAGTCCAGTTTCCACGGGAATGGGTTTTCAATTCCTTCACCATCTTGGTTGCTCCCTTCTAAACCTGCTCCAGTTTGTCCATGACCCTTTTAGATGTTGCAGTTCCCAAAACTGGACAGACTTCCAAGTGGAGTCTGTTCAGCATAGACTAGTATAGGGCAGCTACTTCTTGTTCCTCTATCGTAACAGTCTACTGATTTCTTCCTTCTCATAAATATTTGAATTTGACTTGTGTAACACTCAGAAATATCTTGCAAGTTTCTGGATCTGTGAAGTTTATTTCCCTTCTTTGCTGTGAAGTTCATTTCCCTTCTTTGCTTCTTATATATATATTTTATAAACTGCTTCAATAGTGAGATGGGTGGCATATACATTTAATAAATAAATGTCTACCATGAGCCTCTTCCAATGGCAGATTTGCAACGGGTCTTTCTTTGGTAGATCACCAGTACTCAAGGACAGAAAATGACAAAGTGCTTCAGCAGTTGCCACCACCATAAATAAAGGCATACTGCTAAACAGGGGTTGCATATTAGGATTGTTTTATTTACATGGTTTTACTAAATAATTTCTTTTTTTAGGATACCAAGTACATTTTTTAAAACATACAGCTGTGATTGCTTTATTTTAAAAATGAATAGGATGATCCCAAAATCTTGTGAGTAGAACCAAATTAATATTATTTCTGTTTACATTTGTGAGTGAATATTCTACTTAAAATATTTCTGAGATTTCTGGCTGGAGAGAAACATTCCTCTATCTGAAAAAAAAGTATAGGAGCATTAAGCAACAGCCTTTAAAACAGTATTTTAAAGCATTCACAGAAATGAATTCAACATTCTCAGTTATCAGCTTAAAACAAGTTTCCAGTCCTTCAAACTGAACCAGAAGCTTTACAGTATAATTGTGACATCTGAGCTGGCCCTATTTCAGTAACAGTAACAGAGTTGGAAGGGACCTTGGAGGTCATCTAGTCCAACCCCTGCTCACACAGGAGACCTATACTAGGGATTTGAACTGCCAAACTGCCGATCTTTCTGATCAACAAGCTCAGTGTCTTAGCCACTGAGCCACCTAGTCAAGCTATTTGTTCTGGTTTGGATTGTTAATAGAGTTTCAGCAGTGATTCTTCTTCCATTTGGTCCTTTTCCAATAGACAAGCCTTGTAACATTCTTGTGCCACAGCCCAATTTTATGCAAGTAATGTCTTCACAACTTCTCTTGGCCTATTATACCTAGATACACGGAACTGTAGCCTAACAGAGGGACACATCAATGTGTCCATTATGTTGAGGAGTGGAATCCTAGCCACCACAATAGTAATACTCTATAAGAAAAGAGTCTCAAATTTCTTAAGAGACTTAGACTATTTCTGAAAAAACAAGTGCTGTCAAGGGTTGCTTCATTGTCTAGGTTTTTTGTTGTTGTTGTTTGCATGATTTTTGTCTGTGTGAATATATTGAACATTATTCTAATTCCTAGATTTACTGCATAAGTCATTAATTGTGAATTATGCATGCAGTTGTTCTTGCCAGACTCTTAATTCATTTAATTAATGTGAGAGTCAAAAGCAATTTTCTGTTTTTAATTTCATTCTGTTAATAGCTTCCAAAATTTCAAAGAAAAAATGCAACATTTCAACATAAGGCAAATGTTTATTATTTGTTTGCAAGCTTTTCAAACTTCCACCTTTGCCAATTCTGTTGATTTCTGTAAACAATATCTTCATTTATTGCCCAGAATAATGTTTAATTGCTTATGTGGTAAAATACAAGGAGTTTGTTATATCTTTGTTTGAAGTTCCCTTTTTAAATCCTCTTCCGAACTGGACTTTGATAATCATTTATATATTTAATTCATTTTAATTATACTTTCTGAAAACAATCCTTATTACTAATTCTTGGCCATGATCCAGACAGTCCAATAAGGGGTCATTCTCAACTTACGACCATTAGTTCAGCAACCATTTGAAGTTTCAAATGCACTGAAAAAAACGATTTATGACCAGGGTTTCGACATCAAGACTTTTGCAGCACTCATACAGTCATGTGATCACCTTCATGTCAACGTTCCAGAAAACCCTTCGCTGAATAAAAACTCGGAAGCAACCATCTCTCAAAGTTCTCATTTATTCGGCCAAGTAAACTAGAATATCGGGGAAAACCCGAATCTGAGAGCTCCGGGTTTTCCCTCAGGATCTCAAAACCCCCAAAACCACCTTCTCCCTCCTCAGTCGATCACATGCTCCAATCATCCTTCATGCCATCTTGACACCACTCCGTCTCCAGATGCAGGATTGGCCCGACCTTGACCGTTAGGAGGAATGCTATTATGTCTAATATCCAACTAGAGCAAATCCCCCCTCCTACTTTCCCACAGCTGTTAAGGTGGCAGTGTGGAAACCTCCCAATATGGCTTCCAAAGCTGACACTTCACCCATTTGGCCATCTGCATTCTGCGGCCTTTCCCACCATAGTTCACTTTTGTGGTCTACTTGCTCCCACTGCTGACCAAACATGCCCAGCCTGACCTTTCGCAAGTTGGTCAGTTGCCAGCTGCATGAGGTTTTCTTCTCAAGGTGGTTTCCTTGTGAGACCTGGAGAAGATGGCCTCACGTGGCACCTGCCATTCTCCAAATAGTGCATCCTGTTCTTGTGATGCTTTGGAAGACTTCAGAAGCTTTTCAAATTTTCTGAAGGATCACGAGAATACGGTAGACTATTTGGAGGACAGCATGTGTGATTTGGAGAATGGTGTGTGAGGCCTCAGGAAGAAGGCCTAGCATGGCCAGCACTGCATTACATAAAACGGGCTGGGCATGACCAGTCAGCAACAGGAGGAAGATGGCGAAGGTCAGCTGGGTGTAGCAGACTCTGTGGAGTGCAGGGCAGTAGAGTAGCTGGGGATTTGTACTGTGGTACTGGAGTGGCTGGCCATGATGTGGTGATGCTCCTCAGCAGTGATGCTGGCTGCACTGCGACTAAAGCAGAAGTGAAGACAATATGAGGTGTCATTACGATGGCTTGCTTTCTCTTCCTGATTCTTATCCAATTTAATTATTTAATTAATTGTTTTACCACCCATTTCCAAAGTTTCTAATGATTAACAATAAAAAATAATATTAAAAGAATCACTACAAGAAAATCCCCCCTCCCCCTCCAATTATAATAAATTCTAACAATAATGAAAAAAAAAAAGAAACCCTATGTGCTCCAATGCATTCTGGCATTCATAATATGCATTTCTTCGGAGCCGGATTTTGTGGGAGCTTTGAGAATATGAGTCCTGAAAAAGACTTTTAAGATTTGAATAGATTCATAAAGAAGACAGCTCATATAACTTACTTTTCCACTAATATTTCTATCAGAATCTATCTAATATGAAGAGCTACTTTTATCACAAAATACAAGATTGCTTGTTCTACTATATACTATCTACTCAGCCTGATAGTTGTGCTCTTTAATCACATATTTTATTGCTTTGTTGCTTGTATCCTTTATATTGACTGTTTCCTAATATGATTTGATTGCTTACTTGTTCCCTATGACTATCATTAAGTATTGTACCTTATGATTCTAAAGAATGTATCTTTTCTTTTATGTACCAAGACAAATTCCATGTGTGTGTCCAATCACACTTGGCCAATAAAGAATTCTATTCTATTCTATTTAATATGGTGGTGTGATGGCTCAGTGGTTTAGACTCTGAGCGTGTCAGCTGGAAAGCCAGCAGCCCATGTTTGAAACCCGAGTGCCACATGATGGTGTGAGCTTCCATCCTCAACCCAGCTCCTGCCAACCTAGCAGTTCGAAAGCATGCAAATGCAAATAGATAAATAGATACTGTTTCATTGAGAAGGTGACAGTGCTCCATCATGTCATGCTGGCCACATGTCTGCAGAATTGTCTTTGGACAGTGCTGACTGAATGGCCTTGAAACAGAGATGAGCACTGCCCCATATAATCGGCAATGACTAATGAAGTAAAATCTGCAGGGACTCCTTTATCTTTTTTATCTTTATATTTTATATTTTTCAAATTGCAATAGATACTTTATAGTAGAAATACAAACTGTCCTACTTGTCACTTCATTTTTCATGAAAAAAATGAGTCAGTTTTAGATTATAGAAAATATACATATACACAATATGTGGTTTTTTTCAGAATGAAAGTAATGTAGCTGTACGAGACAGAGTGGCGTTTGCTTGTAAATTCTTAACTGATATACAGGTAAGATGATCAGATGTGCTGCTATTTTTTTCTGTTTTATTCCAAGTTCTTTCAAGAAAACACACTATGTTGAAAAGAACAAATAATAAATACTTTTCCAAATTTCTCATCTTCTTCGTGAAGAAGTAATAAGGCCAGAAACTGAATTATATCAAAATGGTTACTATTTTGTACTATTCTGAGCATCAGTGTGTCTGTCGATCAATATGTCTCAACCTTGGGAACTGAAAGATGTGCAGACTTGAACTACCAAATTTCCCAGTCTAAATTTGGTTGAGAACAGTTAGGGTTTGAATTTCCCATTTCATGGCTTGTAGCGACTACACAAGTCTTTGGTTGCCTCTGACCTTGGATGTTTTCATTGCAGACATTTCATTATCCAAACTAGCACTGATGATGTTATCTACTTTGGGTAATGACACATTTACAAGAAAACAACCAAGCTCAGAGAGCACCAAGGACCTCTCATTTCAACCAAGCTACAAATACTCTCCTTTATTGATATTTTGAGTTACCGTGTGATATTTTGAGTTACAGGTAATCCTGTAATACTTTGAAATGGCTTTCTATTGTCATAATCCTACTGCTGTTAATAATATCAAGCAATAGCATGGCTTTTGCATTTTCTTTAATTGTTGAAAAAAGGTTCCATAAATTTCATTTTCTATCAAAAGTAGAGTCCTCAGCATATTCAAAGCTAAGTTTCTCCTAGCAATTTCTCACATGTATTCTGCAGATGTCAAATTAATGAGGTGACAGTATTTCAGAAACATTTTGAACTGAAGACATATTGAAAATATGGATAATCTTAATGAATGGATTTCATATTAAGAGAAATTTAACACCATGTACATTTAATACCATACAGAGGCATGCCACATTTGTGTGGGTGGGAAATAGGTAATCAGGTTAAAGACTAAGAAAATCATATTTTTTTAATAGCTAAACAGATTTGTTGAAAAACTAACAAATGAAATGAAAGAGGCTGGAAATCTTGAAGGAATCCTACTCACAGGACTCACAAACGATGGAGTTGATCTGATGGAAAGTTATGTAGATAGAACAGGTGATGTTCAGACAGCAAGCTATTGTATGCTGCAGGTTTGTATCTTTTTTGAAAATAATCTCAAGCTTCAACATTTGTGAAAATACTATGCTTCCTTCACACATTTATATTCTTGCCTGTCTTTGAGGTAAATCATTTCTCATTCTATTGTTTCATTTTATGATCTATGTGGTATATTCAGAAAAACAGTTTGTGAATATATTCCCACTATTGCTAAATCACTTCAAGTTTGGGGACAGTATATAAAATAGAAGCAGAACTATTTTTTGTGAAGATTAGCTAGTTTTTTTTAACCTTTGCAAAAATATAACCCATAATTTTTAACTTCATCAGAAATTTTATTTAGTTCTTGAATGCAATTTTTTTGTTCCTATCTGTCTTTTTAGGGTTCTCCCTCTGAAGTACTCAAAGATGAGCGAGTTCAGTATTGGATTGAAAGTTACCGGAATCTGTTGGATGCATGGAGATTTTGGCATAAACGAGCCGAATTTGACATCCATCGAAGTAAACTGGATCCCAGCTCAAAACCTTTAGCACAGGTATGGTTATAATTTTCCTGGTGGTATAGTAATTTAAGCTAGTATCTTTAAGGACGTTAATTAAAATATGTCACTATCTTGCTTGTTACATTCTACAACCCAGTGCTAATCTTCCATTTATGGATGAGTTCTAGTAGAACAGATACCTTTGTCAATATTATATTAGGGTTTCAGGTTATATTAATGTTATAATGGAAATCATTTGCTTTTGTGTTTTTGATGATATAAGGGAGATGTATGCTTTTTTTTTTTTTCTGTTAGGTATTTGTAAGCTGCAACTTTTGTGGAAAATCAATCTCTTATAGCTGCTCAACTATACCACATCAAGGCCGAGGTTTCAGTCAGTATGGTGTAAGTGGATCACCAACCAAATCAAAAGTCACAAGTTGTCCTGGTTGCCGCAAACCTCTTCCTCGCTGTGCTCTTTGTCTAATAAATATGGGCACTCCCGTTTCCTGCTGCCCAGGTGTGTCTCCCTAGTTTGAAATTGTTCATTTAATTCAAAGATTTCTAGCTCTGAAAAACAATGGTTTGAATTCTTCAACTATTTTTCTTTGTACATCATTAATGAAACTCAGGAAGCTCTTACTATAAAAATTTTCAACTGTCTGTTGAAAACTCATCTCTTCATTCAGGCTTTCCAATATAACTGTTTGAAGAATGGTCCTTTTCTTTTTAACCAGTATTTAATTGTCTTAAAATTTACTGCTGTTTTCATTATAAACTGCTTGAAAAATAGTTCAGTATAGGAAATGGTATGTACTGGTATATAAAAATATTACATTAATATTTGAATAACTGTCTTAGAATATGCTGCTGATTTTGAACTGAATTTAATTTTTATTCCATGTTCTTTGCTGTGATATAATTTAAAACTGCTTTACAGTAAAATACAATTTAAAAGCCAGTATTTCTCGTAAGTACCAGGAGGTAGACTCAGAAAAAAATAGTTAGCATTCATTAATTGGCTATCTTATATTGAAACCAGACAACTCATGTTTCCTCATCTAAACAAAGAAACAGAATGATCAAAGGTGGATAAAAAAGCAGTGGGATTGAGACTTCCTACTGGTTTGACTTCCTACTGGTTTCCCTATTGATTTTACTTGTAGGAAGCTGGCAGGGAGCAGCAGAAATCTTCCTCCCTCTCCTGAAGTTCTGGCTGTCTCACCATCCCAATAAGGATATGATTGTGATCCAGACACTTGGCTTTGTTTGCACTTAGGATGGTTGCAGTGTCCCGTGGTCACATCATGACCATTTGGAACCTTCCCAGCTAGCTTTCCACAAGCAATGTCAATAGAGAAGTCAGCAGAGAATGTTGCAACTTGCACCATTGCTTTTTCTGCTTAAAAGCCTTACTCTGTAGCATCTACCCATGGCATTCCCATTCCTCCATTCATCCATCCATATCTGTCTGTCTGTCTGTCTGTCTGTCTGTCTGTCTGTCTGTCTATCTATCTATCTATCTATCTATCTATCTATC
>JANHFM010002482.1:5718-15893 GCA_032468115.1 Grayia smithii | reverse complement strand
AAAGGCTCTGACAATCAGGCAGCTCAGCTATGATTGTCAGAGCCTTTTTTTTTTTTACTTTTAAAAGCAGGAAGTAACGACACCTGGGCGGGTGGGTGGAGCCTCGCGCAACCATTACTACCAGTTCTCCGAACCACCTGCCACAATCGCTACAGGATCGCCTGAACCGGTCCGAACTGGGAGCATTTCACCCCTGGTGCACATGAAAATTGTTGTCCTAATGCATGTCAGGACTAGATACAGGAGGAATACATGCATCTAAGATGTCAACATTTGTACTAGTGTGCACAAGCAAATCTTTTTGCTTTTACAATTTTGTGATTGTACGACTCCTAGAGAAAGCAACATAAAATGAGCCCCCTAGGTTGAATTAGAGTAAATATTTAATTCTCAGTAAGTCTCAGAAATATAAATATCACCCATTCTCTATGCTGTTATAGTTGCCTTCTCCACTCTGATGTCATCTTGGATCTTGGGACTACAACTTTCAAAATTGGCAGCCATTGGCAATGCTGTCTGGAAATTCTGGAAATAGTCACCGTAATATATCTGGGATGGATTAACTTAGCAAAAACAAAATCAGATCTTTGTTCTTTTCCTTGCAGTTTGGATTTTATCAGGGTGGTTAAAGTCACTTCCTGCTGTTTAAAACTGTGCAGGTTGATGAGCCATTCAGTATATTTCAAAATGCTGCATTAGTTTGAGTATTTGTTCAATTTATAACGTCACTAGTCTTGCCACTGTAAAACTGAGCAATTAAGAAAATTTTAAAACTGTACAAGCAACAAAATAAAAAGTGTTTCTGAAACAACTCACTGTGACAACTGGGGGAAGCAGAAACCAGCCCAACTTCCTCATGCCTGAGAAAATACCCAGGACTTAACAACTTTCTAAAAGGCCAACAAAGTTGTGCTAATCTATTCTAGGCTGGCATGGTGTTCCAGAAGGAATTTTTCTTGAAAGTAACTTTTAGCTTGCTATAATTAGATTACAAAAATGTCAAAAATGACATTTGAGAGACATTGGTGCAGAAGTAATAGCACTTAGACTTGTATACCACTTCACAGTACATTGCAGCCCTCTCTAAGTGGTTTACAGAGTCAGCATATTGCCCCCCAACAATCTGGGTCCCCATTTTACACACCTCAGAAGGATGGAAGCTTGAGTCAACCTTGAGCCTGGTGAGATTCAAATTGCCAAATTGCAGGCAGCCGGCAGTCAGCAGAAGTAGCCTGCAGTACTACACTCTAACCACTGCACCACCGCAGCTCATAGTCACTGCAGTAGTTGAAGGCACTGAGCTAGAAAAAGGGAAATTGTTCTAATCCTGTCTTAGACACAAAACCAGATCGGTGACATTCAGCAAGCCACCGTCACTCAGCCTAATCAACCTCACAGTATAGTTGCTGTGGGAAATGTAGAAATAGAAATACGACTTAAACTTATATACTACTTCAGCTTTACAACCCTCTCTAAGCAGTTTATAGAGTCAGCATATGTCCCCTAACAATATGGGTCCTCATTTTACCAACCTCGGAAGGATGGAAGGCTGAGAATATAGGAGGGGGAAGAAGCATTAGACTTACTTATAAAGTAATAAGGAATAGAATAGAATAGAATAGAATAGAATAGAATAGAATAGAATAGAATAGAATAGAATAATTCATTGGCCAAGTGTGATTGAACACACAAGGAATTTGTCTCTGGTGCATATGCTCTCAGTGTACATAAAAAGACAAGATACATTCGTCAAGAATCATAAGGTACAACACTTAGTGATAGTCTATAAAATAAAAGAAGGATCACAGCAGTTTCTCCCAGAGTGCAAATGTTGGGGTGGGTGAATTCTGATTGTACACAATACGGTTTCCAAAGTTTTTTCAAACTGCTACATTTGTGTGATGCTACATCCTAAGAACTAGCTGGAAAAAAAATACCTCTCAGATATCTCAAATGGGTCTATTTTACATAGAAAAGCTCTGTGAGAATTCAGGCTGTCATCTCAAAAGAGTTTGCATTTTGAATACACAGCTCAGTGGCATTAGAATAGTATCTGCCACGAACATTCGAGCAAGTTTTTTTTTTTTTTAATTCCATTTATACCCCGCCCTTCTCCGGAGACTAAGGGCGGCTTACAATTTTTTTGAGCACAACTTAATGTGCTCAGCAAATCAGTTGGCTATGTCCTGCAGTGTTTTGAAATTATGTTTACTTAAAGTAACAATGCCAAAAAGAAATCAGTATGTGCTCCATCAATTATAGAAAAGTCTTTGATTATGTTGATCATGTCAAGCTGTGGAAAGTACTCAGACCAATGGGAATCCTCAAACATTTCATTAACCTCATGAGAAGCTTGCATGCATGTCAGGAAGTCACAGTCAGGCCAGAACATGGTGAAACAGACTGGTTCCAGTTGGCAAAGGAGTGCATCAAGGCTGTATATTCTCCCCTTATTTATTCAACCTGTATGCTGAATAAATGTTAAGGGAAGTTAGATTGGAAGAAGATAAGCATGGTTTTAAAACTGTCAAGTGCCAGGGAAATCAGGAGATTCAGGCAGTTCAAATGGGTATAAAGATTTATTGCAAGCTTAAGCTCTCTACAAGATCTGAATTATTAACAGTCCAAGCAAATTGGTGGTAGATAAGAGTCACAGGAATTCAAGGTGGCCTGGACTTAGATGTCTTGTGGGCAAGAAGGGACTCATGACTGATGACATGTTTGACCCCTCCCTCAAGCTCAGCCTGGTCATCTCCTATAAAAACTAGAGGAATAAACATCAATAATCTGTGATATGCTGTGATATGCTGATGACTACCCTGAAAGCTGATAGCATCTGAACTATTAACAGTCCAAGCAAATTGGTGGTAGATAAGAGTCACAGGAATTCAAGGTGGGCTGGACTTAGATGTCTTGTGGGCAAGATGGGACTCATGACTGTTTTACCCCTCCCTCAAGCTCAGCCTGGTCATCTCCTACAAAAAGTAGAGGAATAAACTTCAATAATTTGTGATATGCTGATGGCTACCCTGATAGCTGAAAATGTAAACTATCTGCAAGCCCTAGTACTAAAATTAAAAGAGCTCAGTGAAAAGATGGGGCTAAAATTTACTAGAAATCAGTAGACTGAAGCCACAAAGGCTTCGGAATTGGTATTCAAATGCTGTGATGTGTCTATGCCTACACAGTTCAGAATCATGCAAGTCATGGTATTCTCTGTTGAAGGCTTTACTGTGGTTGCTAGGAGTTGAAAATGACTTAATAACCAGTTAATTAAATAATCAAAATATTTAACAGTCAGCACTAAAAATGATTATACTTCTCATAAGAAATTTTTTTCCCAAGGCTAAACCTGAAAACTATCATCTTCTAGCAATGATTAAAATACTGTTGCAGGCTTTATCTCAGTGTTTGTGATTTGTTTGTATATTTTGCATGTGGTAGGATGTAGTATCACTGGTTCTGCTGGTTTCATACAGGAATAAAGCAGTTTCCCCAGGCAGAAAGCAAAGTGGTAAATTAGGACACTCATCATTTATTTCTTTGTGTTGCCATGCTGATATATAGAAGAGCACAACTGAAAATAAGCTGTGGTTGTTGGAAATTGTAATGGTATATAGAAAGCCACTTCGGTGTAGTGGTTAAGGTGCTGTCCTAGAAACCAGGAGACTGTGAGTTCTAGTCCCACATTAGGCATGAAAGTTGGCTGGGTGATCATGGGCCAGTTCTTAGATATTAAGACAAGAGGTTTCCATCAAGGTCCTCCGTTTGGGCGGGAGAATACTGAATGCTGATTGGTTGATGTGATGGAATAACCCTCTATATAAGAGGGCTTTGCCACGAATGTTTCTCTGGTTACAGAGTATTGTAAATAAAGATCTGTTGTTGAAAGTCACTCTCCAAGTCTTCCTTCACCCGATCACCAGATAACACCAGTCATCTCTCTCTCAGCCCAACTTACCTCACAGGGTTGTTGCTATGGGGAAAATAGTAGAAGGAAGTAAATATTGATATGTTTGCCTCCTTGAGTTGTACATGAAAAAAGGCAGCATTTTTTTTAGTGACCTTGGGGGACAGGAGGAAAAGCTCTAGCCTAGACAATGCTCTGATAAGCAAAATCTGAGTTGGAAGGAGGAATGGGGGTAGAAATGTCTGAGAAGGGTTTGGGGGAAGGTAAAAGCAAGGGAAGGAAGATGTACTTTCATACATGCAAGATTCTGTTACTGTCGTCTTAAATGAAGTGTTATATTCATCATTAGTTCTGTTTGTCTGGACTACCTCAATGGGCGGGCAGAAATGTAAACTGGGCATATCTTTGAGAATGCCTTATGTGAAAAAAATCCTACCTTTCTTCTGTTCATACTTTTTCAGAAATAAATTTTAGGATATCAGAGATGTTATCTCAGGATAGATAACTGCTAGTATTAAAAGTGCCATGACAAGTGCCCAGTACAGAGGCTCAAGTTGTATTATCAGTTACATTTTGAGCAAAGTCACTATTTTTTAGGGGAGCAGATGTCCCAAGTTTAGTTTAGGGACTTGAACTGAACTCAGAAGAAGCAAAGCAGAGTTGGATCTGCTTTGTACATGGATAGGAGACCATCGGGGCAAATAAGCTGGGAAGTGTAAAATGGAAACATAAAATAAAACCAGAGAAGGTAAAGGCAAACCGCTTCCTATTATTGCCAAACACTATTACATGACCATGTGAAATGAACTGTCTAGGAGTCAAGTCACATGAGAGAATAATTGTTTTTTTTTTAAAGCAATTGAGGGAGGAGACTATAAATAAGCTCCTTCAGGGTTTAACAAAGCTTCCAAGTATACAGGGAAGCTTTCTGCAATGTAAGGCATTCTCCCCTGGAGATTGGCTATGCGATTCCAAAGCTTGGGAAGGCCAGGGCTTCAATTTGCTCAGAGGGCCTCTGTGAATAGAAGATTCCCTATTGCAAACCGGTGTCTCCTGCATGGAAAATGAATCAGAGAGGCAGTATTGCCTCCATTTTCCTTGATTTTCCTTCAATTTACACATGAGTTTATTGAAATGCTTCCAGTAGATGCACATTATTATTAGCCTTGGAAATTGACACCTAGTTAATAGGCAAGACATCAGAGACTACATACTGAGTGAACTTATGGAGCCTTAGAAACCACACATAAGCATTAATTTTAACTTGTTCTTATTCAGCTGAGGAAAAGAATCAATAAGGAGAACATTTGTAGCTCAGGGTTGAAATGAGAGGTTCTTGGTGTTCTCTGAACTTCATTGTTTTCTTGCAGACACTTCATTACCCGAACTAGGTAACCTCATGATGATGTTACCTAGTTTGAGTAATGAAACGTCTGCAAGAAGAAACAATGAAGCTCAGAGCACCAAGGACTGACTGCTCATGAGAAAAAGAATCCTTTTGCAGGTTGGATGTAATTATTTGTACATTCATAGAGGAAGCAATCTTTGCCAAATCTGTCGTCTTCTATACCTAATCTGACAGGTTCTTTTTTAAACACTCATTCTAAGCAAATAAATACACCCAATGTTTATATATAAAGTCAGTACCATTCAATAGGACAATTAGGATTATGGAAATTAAAATCCAAATGCACCTGGAGGGAACCAGGCTTAGAAAGGCCTCACTGAGAAACTCTAACAGAGAAGTAATAAATATGGACTGTCTGCTGGCACACATTATGTATGACTAATGCTATATTGACACAATCAGTGTACATGCCCTCTTTGCACATTGACCTGTTTCATCTTTTTGAAAATGTAATTCTGAAGATTCTGGAATCTGAGCCAAATCTCCTTGTGGCTCTATAGAGCTAAACCTGAATGCAGAAAAGAAAACTTTAGCATGCAAGAATTTTGATATCAATAATCTTTTTTTCAGATACTTTAGACTGTTGGAATATGTGGTCTGATTAAACAATTGTTACTCTGAGTGTTACAATAAATGCTTGACCACCACCACCTCATATGTTTCAGGAATGTTCAGAATATAATCCTTCAGTTTTCTAAAGACAGCAATAGGTATGCATAGCTGAATAGATATACCATTACCATGTGTTACTATTCCAGATCAGTCAATTGTAGAATCTTGTCAACAGATGCAAGGAAAGCAGTGATTAAAATTTTGAACTGGAACTGGGAAAAATTCAAGTTCAGTTGTTCACATCACCTGATTGACTTTGAGTCAATTTTTATATTTCAGCACTACTCGCTTCACAAGACTGTTGTCGTAAAGAAGAAATTTAGAGAAGACTTTCATATAAATCACCTTAAGCTCCCAGAGGAATAGGAATAGGCAGATAAAAGATAGGTAAGTCAATGACTTTTATATTTGTCTTCCAATATCTGCTGTCATTTAAATGTAAGGGAAAACCAAACTGGCAGGCTCAGAACAGACGACGAGTACACTGGATTCATTGAAGAAAATGGCCAGCATATTTGTTGAAACAATTGTGACCAGGTAACCCTCATCTATCTATACTCTATGAACCTTTTTAGATTTTTGATGTTGGCCTACCAGTTCATCTTCCTGGGAGCTGTAGTTCTGCTTGGCTTATATTCAATTGATCATCGTTCTTGATGCAAGAATGCAAGACTTGGCTTGGGGGCAAAGAATATTATGTAGTCAAACTATTACTTCTGTAATAACCTGTCAGGCTTGAAGTGCCACAATATTCTATCTCTATCTTTCTATTGGCATTTTTTCTTTCACTTCTCCCAATGGGAGGCAAACTATTTCCCTTATAGATCAGAACAGTCTAAGATAATGTGATAAGTCAGGAAAATGTGATGCGTTTGGATCCAAAAGATCCCGTTAGACTCCCAAGAAAGGAGCTTCTTGACCGGATCCTTTTTGCTGTTTTTTGGATGATGTCATCAAGGTCAGACTTCTTCTCAGTCTACAGACTTCCCTAGACACCACCAGAATATATTCTTGATTGTTTGGTAGGTTGGTTGATTTGTAAAGAAAGCAGTCCTAACTCTGATGTAGAAGGTACACTTCATCATCAGTTGATTTGCTGGTTGCATCTGCCATATAACTGGGAATATCTTGATACAACTCAAAACCAAATGAAATTTCACTCTCCATAGCAGGTCATTTGCATTAACTTTTTAATATTTATTGAAGAAATATTTGCAGCAAAATAATGAAAATATTGAAAAAGAATAAGCGTTTCTTATAAGCTTTGTTATAAACCACAGATATAAAACTATTGCTGGGCAAATAATGTTTTTATTTTATTTTATGTATGGGTCTCTGTGCCTCCCTATGTACAGAATCCTGTGGAAAAAAATTAATCTATTTTTTTTATAAGGGTAAATCTTAATCCTTTTCAAGCCAAGTATGAGCAAATCATTTTGGCTTTTTTTTTTTTGAGTTGGTGTATGCAATCCAAATACCCAGGAGAGTGAGATTGTGTGTCTCCAAAATGAAACATCTGTGATTTAAGCTTGGAAAATTGAAATTTGAAATAGCTATGTTCTTCAGCTGAATCAACCCAGACGTAAGAAGAGGTTCAAGAGACTCTTGAAATGCAATTACTAAGTTCAGAAATACTGATTTCAGCTGGACTCATGTAATGAAGATCTACTGTCATGGATGTCTTGCTCATAAAGGATTCTAACTAAACATCCTTGAGAGAGAATTTTAGACCACATTTAATGGCACAGCATTAGGGAGATTGTTTTTTTTTTAAAGAAAAAGCCAAATAGAGCATATTGTCTATTGCAATATACTACAGGTAGTCCTCAATTTATAACCTTTCATTTAATGAAGTTACAACAATACTAAAAAAATGGACTTATGACCAGTTTTCACTTTTATGACCATTTCAGTCACGTGATCAAACTTTGGGTGCTTGATAGTTGCAGCATCCCCGCCGGTCCTGGGATTATAGTTTGCCAACCTTATAATTTGTAATTTTCAACCCTTCTTAGGGAATCTCTGACAAGCAAAGTCAATGGGGGGAAGCTAGATTTGCTTAACAACTACACGGTTCACTTAAGTCAGTGTTTCTCAACCTTGGCCGCTGGAAGATGTGTGGACTTCAATTCCCAGAGCAGAGCAGAGCTGGCTGGGGAATTCTGGGAATTGAAGTCCACGCATCTTCCAGTGGTCAAGGTTGAGAAACACTGACTTAAGTGATTCTCTTAACCCTGGCAAAAAATAGTCATAAAATAGGGCATAACTCATTTAACAACTGTCTTGCTTAGCAACATAAATTTTGGGCTCAATTGTGATTGTATATCAAGGACTACTGATTCGTTTCATGAAGTCATCTAGAGTTTTAGAAGCACTCTCTTCCAACTGTTGCCCGCAAGATGGGCAACAATGGGAATGATCTATTATTTGCTGGGTCCAGGCTAACACTCTATGCTAGCATCTGTAAAGATAAATTTGTAAGAACTATACAGCTACATAGAACACTTAACTTGATAGTAAAGTAATATCTTTCTTTCCTTTCATCTCATTATTTCCCCTTTTCATAAGTCCAAACATATTCCATTTTCTTGGAACAAGTGCAGGTTATGGATGGTGTTGTATGAATCTCATGGATGATAGCTGACTTGGGACCAGTTAATTTATTGGGAGGGAGATAAAAGAACCTGTCACATTTAGATTTTAGAAAATTCATCAATTGAGTAATATTTAATATACCTTCCTACCTTGCAAGATGAATACACAATGCAACCTTTCACCAGTCAGTCTCAGATTGCACTATACAAAAGAAGAAAACAAAAATCTGTTTAATAATATACATTATACGGTATGATCTATAGCCCTGTTAGCTTAACTGTTTGTATTCAAAAAGAATGGATTTCTCTTTACTTCAATTGGTTTTCATCTGATTTGCTCAGTTTAACTGATCCAGGATGATATCCTAACTCAGTTTTAGCTGGTACCATAAAATGAAGCCTGAAGGGTTCAGTCTTCAAAGAGAAAAATCAATGCCACATGAGAGAAAGTATCAAATGGTCAAACATTTATGAAATTATGCAGTTCATTTCAAGGTAACTAGAGAATTGCTTTCTCGGGATCAAGTTCTGCCTACTGCTTTTTAAAAGTCATGCAAACTGAAAGCTATTGTTTGTATATTATTGATCCAGCTATAGATGATATTTGTTTCAGTGTGAACTTACATTGCAGACAGGAGGCAAAGGATGAAAAATATGTTCCTGATCACCCTTACAAGATACAGATCTGGATCAAATCTCCCATGCTGGCAATACATTCAAAAGTAGAACAACATGGGAATAAAAGAGATCTGCCTTGCTTTGTATAAGTTTGTAGATTCCCTGTTGGCTGTTAATCATCTAATCAAACAAAATATGTGCAGCTTCTTTAGTCTTATCCCATAACACCTACTACTTTAATATTTATCATCTTTAAATTTCTTCATTTGTCAATATTTTTTGGGGGTATATACTTTATCTATGCAGAGGCAAATGCAAGTGTCAACTCGCAAAGCATCTCTGGCCTGCTCTCAAGTTGCCATAGGCAGGGGGGATGGGAAAACAAACTTTGCAGTTGCAGGGAGGCAGCACGTCAGTCAAAACAAAAGCACATTCCAGCCGTATCTCTGTTAAGGCTTTCTCTGTGGTTACCCACAATGGCTGGAGGGGAGCGATCTCTACAACCTGGCAAATTGCTTCGTTGGAGAATGTGACTGATGACACACCTTGAGGGAAGGGGGGAAATAGGGTCAGAGCCGGAACGTAAATTAAGTGGGGTCAGAGTTGGCTTCACCTGGAACATGCCAACATGAAGCTCCTAATAAATAACTGAATTTCTTTTGAAGCTTGGCTTGAGGTTCATGATTTAATTAAGGCATCGGTTGGAACCCTGACAGCAAGTTCCCTTGTTACAGTCCCTGCTTCTTTCTTTTTGTCAGCCTTGTTTCACTAGCTGCACGAAGTCTAAGTTAATATTCCTATGCGCATCCAGTTGGAAAGCAAGCAAAGAAATAAACATGAAACATAACATTTTATTTTCCAATACCTTATTATTTTTCAGGTTTTCTTTTCATTTGAATTTCAAAATAATGCTCAAAAAAGCTGAACATAGATTTTAATCCAGATAACTTTATATTTTAATAAAACATAATTCATGAAGGAGATTTTTACAGCTGATATCAGATTATAGGAAGGAAGGAAGGAAGGAAGGAAG
>JANHFM010002478.1:25868-37954 GCA_032468115.1 Grayia smithii | reverse complement strand
ATTGATTGTTATGTTTTTATTCTGTGAGCCGCCCCGAGTCCTTCGGGAGAGGGGTGCGGCATATAAATGCGACAAAAATAAAAAAAATAAAATAAATATATAATATAGTTAAGTACATAAATTACAAAGTTCCTTTTTTATATTTTGTATTATCTTGTGGGGCTACATACAGCCTGCAGCTTGGTTGTGCCTGATTCAGAGGTTATGACGCTTACAACTATTTCCAAGTGTAATGCTATCATTACATGGCATTTAAAATTATATTTATCAATCTCACAGCAACTAACGTTATTGAAAATATGAAAATAAAATTTCAGAGAACTTGTATTATATCTTTTTTCTTCCATAAGTAGCTTTTGTTCAAGAGTGCCTGTCTGTGCCCATTTCTCTTGAATGCATGTTAATATCCCCTTAAGGCTTACTAGAATAAACATGTCAAAGAAATGTATTATGTAATTTTTACAAAGGAAGCATGCAAGTGGTGTTATGTTCAAACTACTGAAAACTTTGCTACAGTATTTTGTTCCAACATAGCGATAAAACTGCTGGAATGTGTTTTGCTTTGAGTTCAGAACAGAATTAGGACATCTGAAACAGTTTAAGATTTGTTGAGACCATAACAAATGTTTTGTTCTTATTAAATGAATTCTACACATGAAATATGCTGTAAACCTCAGAAAACCTTTTAGCCAAATAGCTCTCACAAGATTACAAAAATCCAAGATTAACCAGAACACACAATCAATTAACCCTTTTTTAAAGTCAACTATTAAATGCTTTATCTGAAACCTAACAAAGGTGGCAGGGCAAAATATTTTTCTTGTTTCCAAACTATTTTAAAACATGGCATTTTTTAAAAAATGTCTTTCCCAGCTAGTCTGGTTCACAGAATGTTATTTGAATATGTCAGATAAAGCTAACATGTGATTCAAAACACTTTTTAAAAATACAGCCTACCTTTGGCACTATTCTACACGAGACTTTAATGACAAATCATTTTTAATTAGCTTGACTTGTTTAGTATCCATGTGAAGTATGAATTTCAAACGCTTGTCTAATATAGCAGAATTTGAGATGCTCAGCCAGTAAGCCTTTAGAGATCCCACAATAAGGCTTGCCATTCACAAATCCCACCCAACATTTCTTCTGTATCAAAGGAGAAAAAAGAACACTCTTTTTCTCAGCATAGAAAAGGTATCAAAAACTAGCGGGATAGAATTTAGGGAATAAAAATGTTTCTTTAAGCCCTGCAACTTGACATGTGATGTAGCTTGGCAAAACTTAGTGGCTGCAGTGATGCCATTTCTGAAATTACAGCACTAGCTGTCAGCTTCTTGGCTCTGACTTTCCCAGGTGAACATCCCTACCTCAACCTTCCATATACTAATAAGAGCTCATCCTGCATAATTTCCCAGATCAACAAAAATGTAAGAAAACAACAAACAAATCTTAGTTAACAAGGAAGATATTTTATTCTTCAATTGTAATTCTTGAATTGCTATTGCTTAATCAGGACCATTCTGTGGCAGTACCAACCCACTCAGTAGCCTGAGCTGTGGGAGCTGCAGACCAGTCTTCAGTGGCAGTCTGTGAACTCCAATCCTCTGAAAGACATAAAATAACACTGGGCTTTGAAAAATATAAGCAACTTCCTCAATCTTCATTACCATATTTTGAGCATTCTTCATGATTAGCAATTGAATTCCAAAATACAAATCTTGGAACTTGTATTACAAATATTTGCACAAAGATGAAAGAATCAAAGCCGTGCAAAGCCGTCAATGCAGGAACAGAGAATTTCAAATGGTCCACTTTTATGTGAATCAAGCTGATCTAAGGGTTGACTTTGATTTCAGACATAAACCCCATGAACTGGAAGGATCTTCATGTGTCTTGAATTAAATAGACTTTCATGAAATAGCAGTACCTCAGGAACCCTCAAAATGGCATCTGATTTGAAGAATTTAATTCAAGTAAGTGCCAAAATGCTTCCTGTCCTAAACAGCACAGTAGAGAAGTTGCTTGGAATGGTCTTCAGGGAAAAAGGACATTCCACGGGTCCTTGGAACAGTGTGCTCCTATATCAGTTAATGTAAAATATTTCTAGTAGAGAACTTCGATGGATTAGGCCATCTAGTTCAGCTTCCTTTTTTTAACTTCTCTTCCAGCAAATAAAAGTGTCTCCCTCTCCCCACAAATAGAGGCAAACTGACTTGTTGCACGTTTTAGATTAAGGTATTACTTCTGAAACAGTAAAACCTGTGCTATACCTGAGTAGCAATTTGAAATTAAAATTTCCAGCATAATGTAAGTGGAAGCATTTTAAAAGCTATTGAGAGCAACTGGAAAAGGAGAATTAAAAAAGCTAACTGAATAGATTAATGGAGGATGAGAATGGATGTTTTGAGTTCTGGGTGTCCATGTTTTAGATACTGGCTCCTACCACTTCTTTCTCAAACTTTGCATTTCTTAAATCCAACACCTCCTCAAAAGGGAATTGGTTTATCAATTGTAAAAAAACATTAACTTAAATTATTGTATATCATACATTGTCCACTCAGCATTCTTTTCAATTACATTCTACTTACCAGTAGGGTAAGGCTGAATTGGGACAGAAGGCACTTGTACCCCTTCAGACCAATCAGACACCTCCGGTTGTGGAGGTGCAGTAAATTCAGGGGCAGGTGCTGTCCATTCACCCTGGAACTCCTCCTTGGTAACTGCTTTATCAGCTGCAGCCTGTTCTTCTTTTTCAATCTGAACAGGAGGCAAATCAAGTTACAACTATAAAGTAGTTTTCTGGGTAGCATCAAAACCTTTTGAGTCTAGTACAAACTTGTACTGTGCGCTGTGGATTTCTGTATTTAAGCAAAGTATCTCCTTGATGCATTTACTTTAATACTTCCTTTTTCAGGGCTGTGTTATCAGACCACACATTGTAGAAAACAAAGTCATTATTACCAACGCAAAACCATTTATTTCAATAAGAAAATAATTATAAATCTAGTCATACATATATGTTACATTTTTACCTCTTCAGGATCGCGGTAGAAATAGAGATCAGGCATAACTTCCCATGGATGCTCACGAGAAATAGTGCCACGCATTCGCAGGACTTCCCGAGCCAACATCCACCACATCAGACCAACTGAGTGAGCTCCCTAAAGATTTGTTACATATTGGTCAATTAGATTTTCAACAAACTCATTTAAGTGCACGAATAACTATTTAAGTCTAAATAAAAGGATCATGCAGTTAAACAATTTAGGAAGAAAACAAAATATAACTTAACCAACCCAGCTTGATTTTTTTCAGCTAACAATTGATTGTTTCTTATAAATATGTAGCAAGAATCACTATCAAACCCCATTCATTGAACCCAAAAGGTTCTTATGGTGTTAGCGAAAAGACTTGCAGAAGCTGATGTAGCACACTTCCTACACTCAGAAGTTCTTTGGATAGAAACCATCCTCAGTTCTGAGTTCTAACAAGAGTGCATATATTTCCTTCCCTCTGCTGTTTAAAACCTGAAAACAAATTTTATATTAGACCTATGTAAAAATGTTTTGCACAACCATAGCTAGAAGTGCTTTTTGAAAAAACCATAAATGTACTTGAGGACATAGTACCTTGTTGTTGCAGGGAATAGCAATATCCACATAACGTAGGGGAGAATCTGTATTGCACAAAGCAATAGTTGGAATGTTTACATAAGATGCTTCAGTCAGTGGCTGATGATCAGCTCTTGGATCAGTGACCACCAAAAGGCGGGGTTCACGAAAAGCAGCCTGGATCTGATTGGTAAATGTGCCAGGAGTGAACCGGCCAGCAATTGGAGTTGCACCAGTAGCTGCGGCGAATTTCAAAACGGCACGCTACATGGGTAGATAAAAGAAATGACAAAATGGATTATATGTTTCTAATGAACATTCCCCAAAATCAATAAAGCAATTATTAATTTTGCGAGTACAACCAAGACTGAATTGGAGAATGTCATTTTGAAGCACCAGACACAAATATATCTGACTTCTTTTGTCAAAAGTTTGAATTAAAAAAAATTAATTCATGTTACTTGTTCTTAGATGGTTTCTGATGGGACATATGATTTTCATCTTCTGGCCAAGTGTATCCATACCTGCCCAGTATTCCTGGAGGAGATAACACTGACATCTGCTGGGTTCTCAATAGCTACAATGGCACGGGCTGCTAGGAGCAGTTTTTCCCAGGTTCTCTTCAGATTGATGATGTAAATACCTCAAAAAGATGTAGGATTTTCAATCAAATATGGGAATGCTCAACAAAATGCATAAAATCCAGCCCTTGTCTACCATTGTCTTCAAAAATCTGTAATGTAGCAGCAACTACTATCAAACCCCAGTCACAAAGAAATACTCTACTGATGTTAGCGAAAATCCTGCCGGAATTTACTCTAGCACACTTCCGACACTTAAGAGTTAATTGGCCAGAAACTGGCCTCAGCTCCAAGTTTTAATAGTGTGCAGTTAAAACCCATATGAACCTGCTTACTCTAAGTAAGGTCTCACTTGATTTCAGTAATAGAGCTCCATGAAAATATCAGCATCATATAGGGGGAAATATACTCTTGTGCCACTGAATTTTTAAAAAGGTGAATTAGGAAGAAAAAGGGTGTTTCGGTTCATGACTTGTTCTATGAAAATTAAGTTTTGGAATGGAGAGAAACTAGGCCAAATTAAGCATGAAGAAGGCCCACCTGAAAGGAAGCATTTTTTTTATACCTCTGGAACAAGGAAAAAACTCAACTAGAGGAAATATACTGTATGTACCAACTTGGAATTTATAAATTCTGACAGCAAACCCTACTATTGTGCATGATGATGATTTTGACATCATTAACATAAAGTGAAGTCTATAATTAACAATTTTTAAAAATCCAATTTTTACCATCACTTTTTCTTTTATATATATATTGTTCCATCTGAAAATCTAGATTGGTGCCTCCCAAATGGGTTCCTGCAGCAAGGAATTTGAGGACATCTTCCTCCTTCATCTGTAAAACATCAAGGCCTCCGGACATTGTGAAAGTTTCCTTTTAAAACAATGACAGGAAACCTAGAACAAAAATCAGCATGGTTATTTTAATATATGTTTTAATTAGTACTGTCCAACTATAAAATGGAAGTAATAACAATCTATCACTGTCACTATAGAGAAAAGTGTAATTATAAATCAGTTTATAAAGTGAGAATCAATACTTAAATTGTTGTTTCCAACTTGGATTAAGAAAAATGTTTCAGTATTCAGCACCTACATTGTAATCTTAAAAAAAAAACCATTACTATAGCAGTCAAATGACATTTTTTTAAAAAAAATATCAACTTAATCAGACCCTGAGTAGTTTTAATGAGAAAACTACACAAGTAAGTATACTTGAATGCTTCAAAATTTGGAAGAAATGCTTTGGTCATAGCACAAGTATGAGCACAGCATTTTTTTAATACCTCTGGAACAAGGAAAAAACTCAACTAGGGGAAATATACTATATATACTGTATATGCTGTTACTCATTTAGCATATACATCTTCAGCATTTTACAGGGGCCTGAAATTATCCCTGTACCATTTTAATGAATTCTTTCTAGTTCTTATAAGTCAAACTGATTCTGCGAAAATGAAAATATGAACACCAGTACTGAAGACTGACATCTTTAAGAAAAAGGAAACTTTTCTGAAAACGATCCAAAGGTCATACACTGGAAAACTTCAATCCATGCATCATTCTCTCCCTCGTATCATTTGGGATAACTTTTAATAACTGAAAGGAGCAATATTGAGCGACAATGTTAAAAGACCTCTGGGCTACATATGGAACCAACAAAGCAAAGACTGGTATGTTTTGCATTTGTATGTACATCAAAAACCTAAACAGATTAATAATATGGCCTCGCATCCTACTATTTTTCAGTGCCTTTGTTTCAATTTTGAACTGAGTAAATATGTGACAGCACTCGATTTGGAAAGTTTCAAAAGCGTCGTTAGCGCCAGGATGGCCGAGTGCGTTTTGCAAGGCGGGAGGCCTTAAACATGCGGGGCATCCCAGCCATTTCGGCAACCCAAAGCAGCTGCCTCTTTCTACGCCGCCGCTTCCCACCGCCCAGCCACTTTGCGTGGCCCAAGGGAGCACAATGCCACAGCAACCATTACACGACTCACAAGTTGACAACGCCGTATGAAAGATTCTCTGAGGTCGAAGAAAAAGAGGGCCGCAATGCCGGATCACGAATATATATACCCAGCCTGCCCACCAATCACAAAGTCTTTCCCTGGAAAGGAAGTGACGTTGTTTGATTTCCTTTCCGCGCGAGGACAGAACTCACAATAATTTCCGTTCTTTTCTCACTGCCGCCATAGAGAGGGGAAATGAGATCAATGTAATGAATGAGGGGGAGTTAGTTGTACCTCAGCTTTATTCAGACTTTACGACTCCAAGATGTTAAGCGTGGCTGGCAGCGGGATTCTGGGAGTCTACACTTCTTAATTCAAAAAACGCTGTTTTACGAATTCTGACAGCCAAATGCCTGACGGACCTTTTTTAAAAAGTGACTGGACTGGATCTTATTAATATGACTTTCCCTTTAAAAGTTTCACCGTTCAGTTGGACTGTCGTTACCAACGTAACGAAACGTTATACCGTTTCCTTGCCATCGTTATTTTCACACTGACTTAACGTCTATTATTTCTAGATGTACCCCCGCATTAGACCAGGCTCAGCAGAAAGAATTGCGGGTCACGACCGCAATTCTTGAATTAGTGTTATCTCAAGGGCGATTTCTAATCAAAGAAAATTGTTTAGAATGCTTTTCTGTCCCTGCTTAATTATTCTAAAATAAAAGATGGTTTTTCAAACGAAAGAAAATGTATTTTTTTTACATTTGCTAATATAGTCAGGCCACTGACTACCAATGATTCTGTGTAGCTTACAACTAAAAACTGAAAAACAATATGAAACCACACTGCCATTCTTTAGCTCTTCCTAAGCACTGAATTCTTCCCAAGAATTTAGGGTGTTGTAATATATTGGCATAGTGCATGGGCTGATACAAGCACTGTGGCTTTTGTATTTAACAGATAAATATGTTGTCAATGCACAGATTCTATAAATGTTTTCTAAAGTTTTTTAATATAATACCCAGTGCACCGTAATCACTGGGACCACTATGTTTATGCCATAATTTTTCAGCTTTAAATTTCAGATCTTTTATATTTTGTGATTTCAATACTTTGTATTCTACTATCCACTGGTATTGCCACATCAGTTTTCCACCATGTCTTCTTGTCAAGCACAGTTAAATCTGGCATGTTATGAACCAAGACTTTTATCAGTTTGTATCTGGAAATACAATATTTTAACCTGCTCATTTTCTTTTTCAACTCTATGTTCCCACCAATTTTGAATCATATTGGTCACTCCGTTATATTGTTTATAATCCATTTGTGTGGTCTTCTTGCGCAAGTTATGTGTTGTACTGTTTTTTCTGGGGGGGGGGGGGTTGTCTTTTTTTCCACAACCTGCACTTTGAATCATTTAATATTTCAATTCTGACCTTGTTTGCATTGGTTCAATTGGTTTGAGAAATCAAAATCAAGACTTTAGTTTCTTTAATGTTTCCATGACCATTGCCAGGTTTTCTTTACCCACTTTTCCAGTGGTGGGATTCAACCGGTGTAACAACCAGTCTGCTGAGTGTGATTCATTTCTAAATTGGTCTAAAACTTACCTTCAACTGCTGTGAGTAAAACAGCTCTGTTGCACCTATCAGCTGGGCTTCAAAAAAAGAAAATAAAGATCAGTATAGCACAGGGGCGGGTGGGCAGGCCCACATAATTGTCGGAGCGAACCAGTTTGCTCTCAGCTGATTGTCGGAGCAACTGGCTCACCCGAACCGGTCCTAATAGGCTGAATCCCACCCCTGTACTTTTCCCCTGAAGCTTTTTAGAAATTGATAATGTAATGCAGGGGAGTCAAACCCAATTTCATTGAGGGTCACATCAGGCTTGTGATTGACTTTGGGGCCAGCGTGGGCATGGCTGGGGTGGGTGTGGCTAGTTTGACATCATTTGTGGCTAGGGGCACCTGTGGTGGCCTGGATGGGCTGGGGCGGGGATCGGCAACCTGCAGTTCTGGAGCTGCATGCGGCTCTTTGAGCCATCTGCTGTGGCTCCCTGTCATGGCAGTGGCATGGCCAGAGCCTTAGCATGGGAGCGAAGCAACCCTGCACTTGCCTTTGCAGGACAACAGCATTCCATCTTCGTTGCAGTACATTTGCTGTTGCCGCCAGCAAAAAGGGTTGGGAGAGAATGGTGGGAGTGGATCTTGCAGGGTGGGGGACATCCCCTAAACCTGGCCTTCCTCCTCCCTCATCAGCAGGGCCAAGAGAAAGAAGGCAATGGCATAGGGAAGCACTCCCCTTCCTCAGCCAAGTGCAAAAACCCGGCACAGACAATGTTTGCCACCTCCAAATGCGAGCTGCCACCTTTAAAATGCAGCACGCCTTTGAGGAAGCTGGGCAGCAATGGCTGGGGTGGTGAGAGGGGGCAGCAGAAGCAACAGGGATGCTTCACCCCCTCCTCAGCAAGCCGGGCCTGGAGGAGGGTGGAGAGCCGCAAGCCGAGCGTGGAGAGTCAGGAGTCATGCTCCCACATCACCCCAACACACGTTTCCAGTGGATGCTCCTCTGTCCCGAAGTGGGATTGAGGGGGGGGGAGTAGGGGGAAGAGAGCAGAGAGCAGGGAAAAGGGTAGGGGAGCTTCCTATGCCCAGGTGTGATGCCAAAGGGGAAGTAGCAGTTGAACGCACGTGTTCACAGCTTTTCCTCTTCCATCCACTACCCTCGCCTCCCGTCATTGCTGTGCTTTTTCTTCCATCCATGGGGTGTACATGAACGGTTGCAGCAATTCCTGGAGGTAAATCGCAACCCAACAGCTGGACTTTTTGCCTCCCATTGCACAGGCTGCATGTGGGGAAGGCCCTCAAAAGGATGTCCAAACCAGCTTTGCCTGCTTTTTTGCTAATGGCTCTGGAACTGATCCTAGAGATTGGCTGGCTTTCCTTTGGCATGGGGTGGGGGGGAAGGTCCCCTCCTCTTGGAGCCCATTCCCTGCCCCACTTGCCCCAGGCAATTCTCCCTCTCAGGGCAGAGAGCAGAGTGCACATCCAGCACCAACAAAGCAAGAAGTAGCTGCCTGCCATTTCCTGCTGCAGTCAGGCAGAGAGAGAGAGATTTGGCTCGATTCAGCTCCGTCTGTTCCCCTCGAGGCAACCTCGTGGCACTGTGCTGTAGCAGCCTGACAGTCACTCCTTTTGCAATGCAAGGTTTATTTTTGTATCTTTCCAGAGACAGAAATAACATGGCTGAATTTCCTTACAGTTATTCCCTGGTTGTGTGAGTTGGGAAGTGGGGGTGGGGAGTGGGGGAAAGGGAGGAAGGAAGTGAGGCAGAGAGAGGGAGAGAGAATCTATTTTCCATAAAATCCTTGATTTGTCTTTTCTAATCTACTGAGCTGCAGAACAAGAAGAAGCACAAAAAGACAAAAAACTGACAGGTTTTGTAACAAATCTGTAACACAACAATCCACGTCTTGCTATTTATTCTTCATTTGGCATTTTACATTATAATAGTTTCTCCCAAGCTCTATAATGTTCTCTGTAAAGGATAAAATATAGCTTCTATGATTTTTAATGTCTATGACTGGAGATTATAGTTACTAGGTGAGGAATGAGTGACTTTGAGATGAGAGAAAGAGGAGAGAGGGAGGGGGAGAGAAAGAGATGAGAGAAAGAGAGAGATGTGAGAGAGGGAGGAGGAGAGAGGGAGAAAGAGGGAGAAAGAAAAATGGGAGGGAGAAAGATGGGGAGTGGGAGGGACAAAGAGATGAGGGAAAGATGGGAGAGGGAGAAAGAGGAGAGAGGAAGGGAGAGGGAGATAGCAATAGGGAGGCAGTGAGAGGGAAAGATGAGGGAGGGAAGAAGAGAGGGAGGGAGGGAGGGAGGGAGAAAGATGGGAGTGGGAGATAGATGGGGAGAGAGAGGGGGGGGAGAAAGAGAAATGAGAGGGTGAAAGATGGGACGAAGGGAGGGAGAGGGAGAGATACCTGTTTTCCATAGAAAACATCAAGAGCCACAAAACCTGGGTAGACGTGGCTGGGGAGGTCATGTGACTCAGTGGGAATAAGTGACATCAAGTTGGCCATGCCCACCCATGTTTTGTGGCTCCTGGTGTTTTGTTTTCTGTGGGAAACTGATCCAAATGGCTCTTTGAGTGTTGCAGACTCTTGAAGGTTGCAGACCTCTGGGCTGGGGGAATATATTGTTTCCAGCAGAGGAAGACGAGACCAGGGTGAGCGCCAAACCCTTGCCCATCAGAGGAACCTTGCCATTCCTCTCAGGCTATGCAGAGCCCCCGGACGGTGGCGCAGGCTGCTCAGAGCCCTGGGCAATTAAGGGCAAGTGCCCATCCCATCTCAGTCTACCCGGCTAAGGGGCTGCCCGGCTGCACTTACCTCCTTGAGGCTGTTGCTGCTGGGCTCACTCTCCTTGGCTTGCTCATGGTGTGTGTGGGAGGGAAAAATGTGTGGGTCAGAGGGTGGCCCACTCACTCTCCATGAGAGGAGACTCAGCTTTGTAAAGAGCAGCAGGGCTGCTGATGGCCAAGTGCTAGCGCAGGACTTTCCTCAGACTTTCCCTCCGATTATAATTTTCTTCCTTCCTTCCTTTCCTTTTCACTTTTCTTTTTTCCCCTCTTCATTCTTTTCTTTCTTCTTCTTTTCTCCTTTTTCCTTCTTTTTCCTTCCTTGCTCTCTTCCACTCTTCCCTTCTTTTTGCTTTGTCTTTCCTCTTTCCCTTTCTCCTTTCCTGTCCCTTATTTTTATTTTAAAAAGTTCAACTTTTGTCCACAGTCCAGAAACTATTTATTCAGTCCTTAAGTTGTCCTTCAGGGAGTGCACTAATCCCAGTTCTTTATATCTTTATATTCTTTATATCTAGGTAAACAATCAGTTCTGTTTAAATAGTACCAACAGTTATCAAAAGCCTCTTTGCATCCCGTCTGCAGGTTCAATCTTCTAGCATAACATTCAGGGGCCCTTTTGTTTAAATAGCTTCCTTATTTTCATATTTGAGTGTCCAGTAGTCATGGGGTACTTAAAAATAATCCAATAATTATTTTCAAAGTCCTTCATATAGATATTCCAAGACGTGTAATTTTTCCTTTCGTCAACAAGTGGCACTCTCAAGTTTCAGTATTGCAACTAGTCAATCGTCATTTTAGTTGCAAATCAATTATAAAAGCAGAATAAGCTTCATAAGTAAATGATTCTAGCATTTTAAAATGCCTTCCCAGTTTAAGAGTCCAATTTTCTATATATTTCAAGTTTTATTATTTTTCTCTTTTGCGCCTTCCCCTTCTGATCTGGTATTTTCTCAAAATGCTTAGACACCGCTTTAACAAATTGTTCTGAGCAAATAGTTCTAATTATTCTTTGGGGTTAAATTTAAGACAAAAAAATTTCTCTCCCCCAGTTCCAGGACTGTTCACCCACTTCGCTCCAGCACCAGTCTTAGTTGTTCTTTGATTGTCCCAGCTTTGTAGCAGCCATTTTTAGGCCAAACTCTTCTTGCTGTGGCTGAGAAGGGGAAAAAAACCTGGATCAGACAGGAGAGCTGCGACTCTCAACCTCACAGGGCACCCTTCTTTGCTTCATCACCTCTACAGGGCAGCTTTGGCTCCTCTTGGAGCCCAGAAACAGGGAGAAATCAGCACAGGGAACTCGGAGCCCTGTTTCCTGTGTCTGATATTGCTACAACATCAACTGGAGGTCCCCTTTCCTATCCCTTCTTGATGCTCAAATGCAAAAGGGGAAACATTTCTCGATGCCTCCTTGCTCTGATCAAATACCACTTTTTTTTGAATTTTATTTTTATTTTTTAAACAAACAAAACAAAAAACTCCATCATCCCACACAATTACATACCGTATGTCGGTCGGTTACAAATCTCTTGTGCTTATAATAATATTTAACTAATTATCTAATTTCTCATATTATCTAGCT
>JANHFM010002474.1:0-10995 GCA_032468115.1 Grayia smithii | reverse complement strand
TTCTATTCTATTCTATTCTATTCTATTCTTATTCTATTCTATTCTATTCTTCTATTCTATTCTATTCTATTCTTCTATTCTGTTCTGTTCTGTTCTGTTCTATTCTATTCTAGTCTATTCTTCTATTCTATTCTATATTCTATTCTATTCTATTCTATTCTATTCTATTCTATTCTATTCTAATTCTATTCTATTCCCTATTCTTTTTTCTCTTCTCTTCCTCTCCTCTCCTCTTCTTTTCTTTTCTCTTCTCTATTCAATTACTTATTCCTATTCTGTTCCGTTCTATTCCTATTTCTTATTCCTATTCCTATTCCTATTCCTGGTCCTGTCCTGTCCTACCCTATTCCTTATCCCATCCCATCCCATCCCATCCCATCCCATCCTACTCTACTCTAAGGAAGGCTGGCCCATGTCCATGTGCAAATCAGAGGGGAAACCTTGATGCTTATTTTCCTAGCCTGTTTCTCCGAAGCCTTTTCTGCTTTGCAGATTTCCTTCTGGAGGGAGGGGAGACCCCGCTTTGGCGGGGTGTGGGGTGTGTGTGTGCTGGTCCAACCCACCGTGCAGACAATGAGCTCTGCAAAAGAGACCAGCACACTCGCCGTCTCCAGCCAGGGGTGTTCCACGCAAGTAAACCGTCTGTCTGGAGGCCGTTTCTGGGAAGAAGTGGCCTTTTGGAAACTGTGTGTAATGAGCTTGTAATGGGAAATAACAATCTCAGTGCTCCTGGGGTGATGCTTTTAATCCAGCGCAGTCCGTTTCCAACCCAGGCTGTTCCTTGGTAAATGAATCACTTCCTTTGGGCCTGGAGAAGCAGCCACTTTTTTAGAGGGAGGCGGTGGCTCGGCAGCTAAGACGCCGAGCTTGTCGATTGAAAGGCCGGCAGTTCGGCGGTTCGAATCCCTGGCGCCGCGTAATGGGGGTGAGCTCCCGTTCCTTGTCCCAGCTTCTGCCAACCTAGGAGTTCGAAAGCAGGTAAAAAAATGCAAGTAGAAAAAATAGGGACCACCTTTGGTGGGAAGGGAACAGCATTTCCATGTGCCTTTGGCATTGAGTCATGCCGGTCACATGGCCACGGAGATGTCTTCGGACAGCGCTGGCTCTTCGGCTTTGAAACGGAGAGGAGCACCGCCCCCCTAGAGTCGGGAACGACTAGCACATATTTTATTTATTTATTTTTATTTATTTCCATTTATATCACGCCCTTCTCCGGAGATTCAGGGCGGCTTACAGTTTCAAGCACAACTCAATGTGTTTAGCAAATTCCTTCATTCCTTGTATATGCCTGCTTATTTGGGGGTGTTTGGCCCCCCCAGCGGCATTTTTACAAAGTCAGTTTATTGCCCCCAACAATCTGGATCCTCAGTTTACCTACCCCAAAAGGATGGAAGGCTGAGTCAACCTTGAGCCTGGTAACATTCGAACCGGCACTAGTTGCAGGCAGGTGGAACTAAGTGGAACCACTTAGGCAGTGCACTAGCTAAGTGCTCCACCAAGGCTCTATAAAATTCATTATCTATATTTCATAGATATGTTTATTTAAAACATGTATATACAATATCTTCATTAAACAAACAATAGCCTGACTAGGTGGCTCAATGGCTAAGTCAATCAGAAAGGTTGGCAGTTCAGTGGTTCGAATCCCTAGTACAAGTCTCCTGCGTGAGCAGGGGTTGGACTAGATGACTTCCAAGGTGCCTTCCAACTCTGTTACCGTTATTGTTACTGACTTGTTTCAATCATTGTCTAATAGGTGTTTGATACTTAGAATTCAACACAGAAGTGAACAAAACAAATTTTAGGATGTTTATTATTCAAGTTTATTAAAAGATTATAAAGTTATTGGTGTTCACAGCTAAGGCAAGTTTCTTCAGTCAACAAATCTTTCTTCTAAAAATTATAAGAACAAAAAGTATATTATTTTCATGAGAATTTGTAATATTATTTCTATCAGAAGTAACAAAAAATTTATGCAGATGAATATGTGGGAGATGATAAGATCCTGGGTACAAAATTGTTTATTTATCCATGACTGACTATGACTAAGGCAAGTAGAGTTGTATTAGGTAAGCTATCAAATAAGACATGCTTTGAGGCCCAAAGGAAAGCTAATGAAAATCAAATTAGGCAATTAAGACAAGTGCTTATCTAGGCCATTTTTATTTGCCCAAAGCAATATAATACAAAATAATGAATTTTTCCATAAATTAAAATTAAGAAGAATATCTAAGCCTAATTTAGGACTTTTATAGTCATGGTCTTTTTCCATTTATATGTAAATGTATGCATGTGAGGAAATGACTGTTGTATATAGCCAGCCACTGACCATTTCAGCAAGAAATAGGTATTACTGACTCAAGAAATATCCATATGATCCATTAACTATGCAGGGATTTCTAATTTGCACTTTTCACGTATCAAATTTACCAGTATTTCTGATATTGTGCAGTATAACAAAATACACACGAAGGAGTGCAATAAGAAACAAGTCAAGTGTTCTAAAGAAATGTATTAAATATCAGATGTAGACTAAAATAATATTTGCACTTCATTACAAAATCTACCCCCGAAACTGGAGGTTTGTTATCATAACATCAGAATTCCTATTGCAAATATTAATGTATTCTATAAAATCTATGACATAGATGGAATACACTTATTTTAAAGTTATACTTATTTTTGTATCCTGTATATGGAAACATACTGTAGACATTTCTTAATTGTTGGAGTACAAGTAATGGTTTGATGACTTGTGAAAGAGTTAAGAAATTTTAGTTTTCATTAAATATGGGGGGAAATTAGCTTTGTTTATACTTGTGTGTATTGGCTAAAATGTGTCCAAACTGACTAGTGTTATCATTATATTAGTACTTAATGTGGCATGGAAACAACTGACTAGGTTATCAAGAATGATAATCTAGTTTATTCCTTCTGTCTTTTCTAAAAACATTATTCGAAAGCCTCAATTAATCCAAGCCAAGACAATGGTAGAAATCAATATGTCCCTCTTCTAAAACGGAAAACAGGTACAATTTAAAATAATTTTATGCTGGTAGAAATATATGGTCTGTTGTGAAATATGAATGTTTGTTAAAATAAGCAAATATATTGGTCCACTTTGTTACATGGAGTTGAGATTTGGGAATGTCAGAAGAAACATAAAACTTGAAGTCTTCTCATTTTCATGAATTTCACTGGCATTCACAATTTCAGTGACATGTTCCTATTTGTTAAAGATATATTATTTTAAGGGTAGGATAACATTAATATTATGAAATACGCTAGTACAACGTATATTTATACTTTCATTATTAAGGAATTTATTTCATAAAACGTATATTTTTATGCATTGATTATACCAACTAAAATATTGGAGGGTTTGTCATGCACACACACAAATGTACACACACACATACACAAGATGTCTCACTAATTATAGGAGACTTGTATAATAAAAATTGGAAGCAAAATAATTTCTATAGCAATGAGAAAAGTTGGCCTCAGTGCATAAAACAAAGCAGGGTGAAGATTAATAGACTTCTGCTAAGAAAATTCAATGTTAATTGCAAATATTTTTTTTAATAATCTAAAAGATCATACTATACATGGACATCTCCAGGTCAAAGACATATCAACTCGATTCCGTCATCAAAAACAAGATGTGGTACATCAGCAGCATATATTTTTAAACAATGTAATAAGATGTTCATTGCCTATTCTGTTTTAGATGCTGTATTTTAATAAGATTTAAAATATCTCAATGATACTTTAATCTGATTCCTACATGGAACAGCGGATGTGCTCAGTGACCCTTTCCAATTCAGTTGTGCTATATGAATAGGAACTGTAATTAAAAAGGAAAATCTATATATACTACTGTAAACCGATGTATATTATATGTTTTTATGGTTTCATGCATATTACATGTTTAATTGTTTATAATGTTCTGTTTACACTGTTGTACGAGCATGTTTTCTTTAGATATTTGGAATCTATATTTTTAATCTTAAAAGCAATAAACCTTTCTCACTGGAAAAAGAAATCTATACTAAAATCTATAATTATAATGTCAGAAGTAATAAACCTTTCTCAGTGGAAAAAAAGAAAAAGAAAATGAAAGAATATCCACATCTGGAAGATATCTGACTGACTTGCTTCAGCTGGAATCTTTAAACTGGATTTATATAGACTACATAAAGTTGACTAGATTAGAAGGGGCTTTGTATAGTGTTGGCCTAGGGTGTTGTGTGAATCAACCATTGTGGTCTGAAATTCATGGTATGGGGTTTGTTGTGATATGAGTTTTCAGACATATTCCACAAATTTTTTAAAAAGTTACCATATGCAAAACTCTACTTTTAATCTATACGGGAAAGGGTTCCTATGATTTTCTACTACAGCACAAATGATATTTATGAATGCTGCTTCCAAACCAATAATTGATAGTTTATAACGATTGTTCCCTTTAGGGGAGCATTCAGCCCATTTTATATTGTCAGAGCATTCTTTTGTAACAGATTTTTCAGGGAGGAAATGTTTCTGCCTAGATTTTGAATAAATGTTGAAAATGATTGTGTAATGCAACCCAATTCTAATTAAGATGTGGAAAAGCTTTTTGAGCTAGAAGACCAATATTTAAAAAGTGGGAACAGTATTACCATTGGTAGGCCTGGCAGCTGAGGACAGGGGGTAATTAACTGTCTGCCAGCTTCACAATTCTTTTTGCAAAGGTCAATTGAAACTGGAAACGAAAGGCATCTAACATTCTGACTCTGAATTCCTACCTCACACCATTTCAAAAGACGGATAAAAGGCACACAACGGGTTTGCCTTTAAGTATCATTCAGTTTAGGTTTTTATACTTGAATACATTTCTCCCAACCAGTCAAAGCAACACATATACCATAGTTACTAAGAAAAAAAGGAACAGGCCTGTTAAGGATCTCAGGTTGTTTCAGCTAAAGCCTTTTCAAAGTGTGCATGATCAATCAAGCTGGCTGCAAAAGCAATTGTATGCCCAAAGTATTAATATTTCTGTATATTTCTGACTGAGTATAATATCTATCTATATGCATTTTGGTAGCTATTGTAAGCATGCAGAGAAGACTTTGTCTAGTTTCGTATATTTATATATATCGTGGTGGCAGCTGCTATCACTATTGAAAGTTTTTGGCAGTCTCATAATGTTACAATGAACATCCACAAGCCCAAAATTTAAAATGATAACTACATTCTAACAATGTATGGAAACTTATGTTCATTTTATGTCCTAATATGATTTTTTTATTCCTGGAAATTTCATCCATTACTCATTTGTATGTATAAAGCTCTTCTGGCTTTCTGTTCATAAGAAAGCATTTCTAAATCATCACACTTAAGAAAAAGATATAACCTATTGCTGGATCATGTAGAAATGATATTCACGAAGATTCTCAGAGCTAACTCTTCAGATTACAGGTAGTTCTTGACTTACAACCTTAACTGAGCCCAAAATTTCTGTTACTAAGACAGACACTTGCTAAGTGAATCTTGCCCCATTTTACAATTGTTCTTGCCACCGCTGTTAAGTGAATCACTGCAGTTGTTAAGTTAGTAACACAGTTGTTGAGTGACTCTGGCTTCCCCATTGATTTTGCTTCTCATAAGGTCACAAAAGGTGATCACATGACCCTGGGACATTGCAACTATCATAACTATGGGTCAGTTGGCAAGCATCTGAATTTTGATCACACGATCATGGGGATGCCATGTGTGAAAAACAGTCATAAGTCACTTTTTTCAGTGATGTTGTAATGGTCACTAAATGAACTGAACATTAAGGAGAGATTCCCTGTTCATAAAGACACTGATTTTTCCCCAGTCCATATTCCATCATTTGGTTAAACATTAAAAATGCCAAATCCAGTCTAAAGAATTGAGTGATTGTGCAATGAATCTTAATAATTATTACACTTGTATACCATCTAACTCTCAATGACTGGTGGCTCATAACAATAAAAGAAATAAAATATATAAAATATATAAAATATAAAAGATGGGATATGATCAACAGCCAGTTCTTCATGGCTCTTCTAAAACAATAATTGGGGGTTAGGGTTAGGTGGCACAGTGGTTAGAATGCAGTACTGCAGTCTACTTCTGCTGCCTGCTGCCTGCCTGCCTGCCTGCAATTTGGCAGTTCAAATCTCACCAGGCTCAAGGTTGTCTCAGCCTTCCATCCTTCCGAGGTCAGTAAAATGGGGGCAATAGGCTGACTCTGTAAAATATGCTTAGAGAGTCTGTAAAAGCACAATGAAGGGGTATATAAGTCTAATTGCTACTGGTATTGCTATGGAAAATAGGCAGACCCTCAAGTAATCAGCCCCTAAGTTATGTAGGGCTTTATAGGCAACAACCAACATATTTAATCACATTTGGAAGTAAACAGGCAACTAATTCAGCTTGCAAAGCAGAGGTGTTGCAATGTCGTCTTCAGTTTTTGTTTGCCACCTACTGTGAAATTTATTTCTAAATATGGCTTATGCACCTCCCTTAGAGAAGGGGTATGCAATGCTTTTGCTTCTACGGGCCATTGGAGGAATGCCTAGTCACATGAATATTTACATTATTAGCATGCACAAGGTCAAACGTTCAACCTATTTTTCATTTGTGTCTGGGTATGAAGGGGAGACTTGGTGAAAAATAATACATTTTAGATGCTTTGAGGTTTACTGCCTCATCTTCCCAATACTTTAATTTTCTGTACTGTTAGATGCTTAGATAAAATAGGTGCTGATGGCTACCTGACAACCTCAGGTTGTCTACAAAGGCCCTTTTCTACCAGATGCACATTATTTTGCACATTTATGATTGATTAATATTTTCCTTATTAAAGGTCTTCTTCTTTCACACTGTCACTTAAATCACCAGAGAGCTGCAACTGAAAATGTTCTGTCTGATGTCAAAAAATCCATCTTTTCAATAGTGTTGTGTCACTAGTGCTGTCACATACTTCAGTGAAACAGACTTGCCTCAGACATTTCTTTGGAACTGCTTCTCAAATATCTGAAAGTTAACTAAATGAGGCAAAGGTGGTAAGGAAAAATAAAGAAAAGCAGAGACGTTATTATCATGAAGGTAGGAAAGTTTGCATTTGAAATTCTTGGTTTACCACTTTATTTTCAGTCCTCGTTGCAGATATAATTTGTAACACACCAGCTCTATGTCACTGTCAAAGGGGGCCAGAGTGGTTCGTTCAATGACTGAATGTTCAAACAGAACTATATACAACTAGGTAGGCTCAACCCTGTCAACATCTAAAATAGTTCACAAAACTTCATGTGAACATAATGGATTTTTCACAGAACACTAGAAAAATACTCAGGGAAAAAATAGTATTTTTGTTACCAGATCAATGGGATTACTTTCACAGAAAAGGTTCTTTGGTTGTCCTAAAACAATTCTAAGACAAATAGCCTAGCAATGTGCATGCAAATAACCTATCTACTTCAAATAATGTGGGGAATGATTTACCAATAAAGTTAGAGGAAAATATTTTAAAATGTTTTTATGGGCTGCTTCAAGGAGACCACTATTTTCCATCCTTGAGGATTGTTTCAACACAGTGCTATGTCATGACAGAATTCTGCATTGTAGAATCATTGCAGATACTACTTGAAATGACTATGATAACCATGAGGGGTTTTTTTTCAGTAGTTCATCTAGAACCATGCATCATGATCATTTCCACGTTGTTGAAGAAATTGCTGATCTGGATGTCTGATATTATTGCTGGTCTGTGTGTAATTATAGAAAATAATGTAGCAAATCACGTTAATCCAGGGGTGAAATCTACTTGCCTTCCCAACTGGTTTGGAAGTGCATGCGCATGCACAGAAGGTAAAAACCACGTCACTTCCTGGTTCAAACCAGGAAGTAACGACGACCAGGCGGGTGGGCAGAGCCTCGCGCCATCATTGCTACTGGTTCTCTGAACCACTGGCTGGCATCACTACCAGTTCAGCCGAACAGATGCGAACTGGGAGCATTTCACCCATTTTAATCCTCAGTGCAAGCAATTGTGATTTCTTTCATTTGAAGAAGCATCCAGACATTTCCAATCTGAAATCAAAATGATACAGTCTAAGAAATTTAGACTGTCTTAAGAAATCAACTGCTTGAATGTGAATCCAGTAGGAAATCAAACTAGATTTGCACCCTTGATTCTTTTTGCTATTACACCAAGTGACATAATTATAGAAATACAAGTAAAGAACAGTCATGCATACATATTCTCAATTTTCTTGGTTTTTAATCAATACTAAATTTACTTCTACAATTCTTATTCCCATTCCCAGGAACCTCAGGGGGCAGAATCAGAAAAAGAGTCATTTGCTTTTAGAGAATAATTGATTTGATCCAACAACTAGAAAAAGAAAAATGTTATAACCAGTGGGAGTGAGGGGAGTAATATATCTTTGCAATGCACAATATCTTTTCAGTATATTATTTTCCTTAAAGAGGTTCACTATGAATCCTCTTCATAACTCATCAGTTCTTGAAGCATATTTAATGCTATAGTTCCAATGTTGGGAAGCTAAGTCATTACATTACCATTAATTGGTCCTTGGGTTGTGAGATGATCTGATCCTCAGTGTAATTTTTTTAATATTTGATATATATAATATTAGATTAAACATCAGCAGGATTTTTATCACTTTATTTAATAAAGAAAAAAAAGAAGACTAATGTTTTTACCTTTTTCTTCCCTCTCTTATTCTGTAAAACTTTCAAACACCGAATTTCAGACAGTGATACTGAAACAAGGTTTTCTAAGACTACTTTGAACTTTATGACTTCAGAGGAAATAAATGTATGTTTCTATCACTTTCTTTGGACTTTATTACTTAATCATGAAAACAGTTATGACTTTTCAAGCAGACTAAAACATGAGATTTCAAGAGGGATCAGTCTATACTAAATATATGCAGGGTGTAAAACCTGATAATTCCTTGCTTATTCTACTCTAGGACACTTGATATAAATTGGATTTTCCTGTGTGGTTAAGCTACCCTCTTCACTTTCATCTTTAGGATAGTTCCATAAATGTGAATTAGTTCTTATTGGATTAAGAGTATATTAGGCATGTTTGTATTTCTCCTTTTATTAAATATGAACATTGATTCTTTTTTAAAGTCTTAAGCTATATGTACGGTAGACTAAATTAGTTTAATTAACACTGTGCAGAAACCTTTAGTATTTTCTTCCTGGCAGAAACAACTTCCATTTTTTTTCTACTGCATCTTCTTTTGGTAATATATTTGTGTCTACCTATTCCCTTCCCCCCTAAAAAAATTGTTGCAAAATGCAAATGTGCTTTTTTTTTCTACTTCTTTTTCTTCTCTTCTTCTTTTTCCATTATAAATTATTTTGCAAGCTGGTTTCCTGTACTTGATATGTTATAGCTCAAAGTAGGATAATATTGTGGGTTTTCCCCCCTGAGATTTAATTGAAGTATGGAAAAGCAAAAGGACTTCAAAGCACTAGAGAGATGGCTTTCACTGACAAAAAAGGCACTATACAAACCACTGACCACTTTATAATTGAGCTAATAGCAAATCTACCACTCTGTAACAATAACATCGTACTGAAATTGATCGCTGCTGACTATATTAATATATTAATGTAGGGATTTTTTTGGAAAAAAGAAGCATTTGGAAGTTGATTTCTTTTTCAAGATTGTAGTTTAGCCTACAGCCTTAAAGGTTGCCCAGTCAAGTGTAAGCAAGTTTGATCTTTTAATAAAACCAAGTTTTATTTTAGATCAGTCAATGTCAACAGAGTCATAAAGGCTGGCATAGCATAATGAACTATTAAGCTTGCATTGTACTATAATTGTTTCATATTAATCTTATATGGCATTTTAAGAAGGATTCAAAGAGACAGGTAATGCGAATAATCAGGGGACCAAAGCTTTGGTTATATGAATAGAGCTTAAACCAACTGGGTATGGTTAGATCTGGGGGGAAAAATATGAGGAATACAATAGCATTCTGAAAGATTATCACATAGAAGAAGGTCAAGACCTGTGCTTTTTCTTCTAGAGTGCATAATAAAGGTAAAGGTAAAGGTTCCCTTTGCACATATGTGCTAGTCGTTCCCAAATCGAGGGGGCGGTGCTCATTTCTGTTTCAAAGCCGAAGATCCAGTGCTGTCCAAAGACGTCTCCGTGGTCATGTGGCCAGCATGACTAAATGCCAAAGGTGCACAAAACGCTGTTACCTTCCCACCAAAGATAATCCCTATTTTTCTACTTGCATTTTTTATGTGCATTTTAAAGTATTTCTACAGAAGCCAGATGTTCCTCAGTTTAGGATACTTAATTTGTATTAATGCACTAGGCTGTGGGTTAGGACTTGATAGCCAAAATGATCAATTTCACAATTCTATAATTTATACTTGTATTATGGCGAATTATTTTACAGAGAGTAGGCATGCTTTTTATGTCAATTGGCATCACACCATTCCTAAAAGGACCATTTTGTCCCAGAAAGCCAACAGAGTAGATGGCTGGAGGTTCTAAGAATATGACCTGGATGCTGTAATGATGTCTTCAGAGACCAAAAAGACTATAATATCCTAATAATCCTCATAAGAGCCTAGTTTCCTTTGTAAGATTAAGAAGCTTTGTATATTTGAGGAAGATACAGGAGTTGGAAGGTAGCAACAAACAAGTGGAAATGGAACTGACACAGAATGTAAGATTGTAATTTAGTACATTGTTATTTTCACATATAGAAATAAATATTAGAATCACATGTATAGATAGTAAATTGAAGTAAGGGAGAAAAATGAATATATAAGAAATGAATTTTGTTGTTGTTGTTGTTGTTGTAAAGTCATGTTCAACCCATCGCGACCCCATGAACAACATTCCTCCAGGCCTTCCTGTTCTCTACCATCCTCTGGAGTCCATTTAAGCTCACGCCTACTGCTTCAGTGACTCCATCCAGC
>JANHFM010002472.1:108327-129339 GCA_032468115.1 Grayia smithii | reverse complement strand
CCATCTCTTCCCACTTATCCAAATACAAAGTTCATATTTAATACAAATTCAATTTTACCTCATAGGCTTCTTCCATTTTTTCAATCTTATGTTTGTATATTCTATCTTTAATCTATAATCAATATCTCCATCTGCCCTACTTCTTGACTTCTTGACAAAGAGCTTTCCCAGGCTTCAATCATTTCGCTGGCTATTTTTGTCCTTGATTGGCCAACAATCTTAAGGGCCACAAAATTGAATGCATGTCCTTGTTCATTGCAATGTGAAGCTACCAATGAGTTTGGGTCTCCTTGTCTATCTGCCCGCTCATGTTTTCGCAATCTGGTGATTAGCTTTCTCCCATTCTGTCCTACAGGGGCAATTCATGGAGCGAATCCAGTAAATTACCTTAGAAGTTTCTTTCACCTCCAAACAATCTTTGTAATGCATGGTCGTTTGTGCCTCAACCTTTTTTTTTGGTGGCTTTTTTTGAGATGACCTTTTTAGGTGGCTCATATTTTGGAAATTAATGTGTGCCTCTCAAACACAGATATTAAATAATGTCATGACCACATGTATAAGATTTTATATATCAAACACAAATATACACAGGGAGGAGGTATTTTTTCTATTTTTACATAGTCATAACTGGTTGATAGTCTTCCATATGAAGTTCGGTAACTGCTTGAATATAAAGATTAACAGATGTGCAAGTTTTACACATCTTTTTAAAGTGCCCACTATGCCCATACTGGCAATTTCAGCTACTACACCCACTTTTTAGTTTGATAAACTCTCTATTGAGATATTCTTATTAAATGACCAATATCCAGATATTTCAAAGGCTGTAGCAAAATGATTATTTTGCGTTACAGGTATATTGAGAACCATCTGGTCCCTTCTATACAATGTTAAGTATATAAAATTTATCCCTGTTTGATAGATATATTCACAGGTATTTGTGATGTACTGCATTTTTTTTTAATTATCTGACTTGGTCTTGGACCATAAATAAATAAATAGTGTATATTATATATGATTTATTTAGCTACAGAAGACAAATTTCATCCTGTTGGGACTCATCAGTTTTGGGTAGTCAGATGTTATACTTTGGGATTCAAAACCTTTACTGGGAACTGGGAACTGAACTCCGAGACTTTCACTTTTAAGATGATTACAAAGAGTGCATTAGCTGTAGAAGCTACCCAGTCTGTGGTACTCAGTGATTGCAGAAAGTTCTTAGAGCAAAAAGAGAGCCAATGTAACTAACAAGGATATGACGATTGTGGGGAAACTGAAGGAAACTATGTGCATTTGACTATACTATAGTCAGAAAAGGGCCTCGGTGGTGCATCTAATTAATGCTCTGGCTAAGTGCTTCAGCTTAGTTCCAGATACCAGCAATTAGTGTTGGTTCGAATCCCAAGGTTGACTCAGCCTTCCATCCTTTCAGGGTAGGTAAACTGAGGACCCAGATTGTTGGGGACAATAAGCTGACTTCGTAAAAATGCCACTTGGAAGCAGGCGTATACAAGGAATGAAGGAATTTGCTGAGCACTTGAGTTGTGCTCAAAACTGTAAGCCACCCTGAGTTTCCGGAGAAGGGTGGGATATAAATAGAAATTTTTAAAAAAAGTTACAGGACAAATGTGTATTTGTCTATTTTGACTTTTTCAGAGAAGGAATTGGAAGAACAGAAGCAACCTGTGGTAACAAGAGAAGAAAGATAGCCAATGTAACATTAATTTTCAAAAAAAGATCTAGGGGGCATTTGGGATATTATAGGTTCTTTGCTTGATTTACTTTCCATGCAATTTGGCAGCAATGGTAATCAAGGAGAAAGAGAGCTAGGTATCTAAAGAAACAAGCCTTGCTCAAGAAAAATCAGCATGGATCCAACAAGGCAAAAAAAAAAATTGCTTCATCAACTTTTTAGAGTTGTGTCAATATATACATGGAAGAAGTCCGATTCTGTAGACTGACAAAAGCCATTGACAATGTTATGGGCAGTTTTATAGATTGCTCACTAGCTAGAAACATAAAGCAAAGGCTAGGAAATAAATAAGCAATTTTCTCATTTGGGGGAATTAAGAAGTGGAGTTATTTTATATTTGTTCATTGAGAGTCTTGATTTAGGAATAAGCAGTGAGCTAAAATATTCAGAGAGGCAAAATCAAAAGTAGCTGTGAAAAACTTCAGAAGGATCTCTGTAAGCTAAGGAATGTCAGCCAAAAGGCAAATTCAATTCCGTTTAAATCAGTGTAAAGTAATGCACAAAAAAAGACAAAAAAGAACCTACTTGCACATACTCATTGATGAGCAGTTTGTAATTAACCAGGAAAAAGATCTGAGGGCCATGATGGCTAACTTAATGGAGATGTCAGGTCAGGGTGGGTAGTTGTGAAAAAAAAGATCTCTAGAAAAGGGATTGATTTTTTTTTTAAAAAAATGCCTACTGTGACAACTTTATACAAATCAGCACTATTCCCACCTTTTGAGCAATGTTGTACATTTCTTGTGGCCACATCTGGAAAAAGATTTACTAGAGATGAGAGGAAATGAAGAAGAGAGCAGTCAAGATGATCGGGGGATTCAAATATTTTCCTTATGGGAAAGGGGAAAAAGTGTAGCATTTTTAGCTTCAGAAAAAAAGTTATCTAAGAGATGCATAAAATCATGCCCAATGTAGAGAGACAGGGAAAAGTTTTTCTGCTTCTCTCAACTACTAACTGAATACCCGTGCTCCACTATGAAACTATGTGATCGAGCTTGATAAATCGACACTTACATCTTAAAAATTAATGAGTAGTTATGATCAGCCTCTCCTCTCCCCTTCTCTCCCTCAGCTTTACCCCACAGAAGCCTCCCCTATCCTATCCCCTTCTCTCCCTCAGCCTTGCCCCACAGAAGCCTCCCCTATCCTATCCCCTTCTCTCCCTCAGCCTTGCACCACAGAAGCTTCCCCTATCCTATGCCCTTCTCTTCCTCAGGCTTGTCCCACAGTATCCTCCCCTATTCTATCCTATCCCCTTCTCTCCCTCAGGCTTGCCCCACAAAAGCCTGTCCTATGCTATCCCATTCTCTCCAGAATTATTTTCAAGTTGGGAGGGGGAGTAGAATGTCTAACTAATTTGCATCAGAGAGTGTTATAATAATATAGGAAATACTAATGCTCTGATGGTCATTTCAAAAAAATACTTTCTTAGTGAGCACCTAGAGGCCAAGAGGAACATATGTGGCAAATTTCAAGTTTGTAGGCTTTACGGTTCTGGAGATTTCATGATTACGGCGTGAGTGGTTTTCGCTTTTATATATATAGATTATGTTCTACTGTGTCCATTCAATTGATTTTTATTATTACACACTGAACCTTCTATCTCAGCAAATGCAGCTCACTCAAATAAAACTGCTATCTTTTTCTTCTTTCCATCCCAGGGGAACATTGGAAAGCAATTATGAAAAAGGACCAGAATAACAATAGCACTTAGTCTTATATACCACTTCATAGTGCTTTACAACCCCCTCTAAGCTGTTTACATTGTTAACATATTGCCCCCACCAATCTGGGTCCTCATTTTACTGACCTTAGAAAGATAGAAGGCTGAGTCAACCTTGAGCTGATCAGGATCGAACTGCTGGCAGTCGACAGAGTTAGCCTGCAATACTGCATTCTAATCACTGCTCCACCACAGCTTTTCAAGGAAATAGAATGCCATCTAACCGTCCAATCAGCAGGATAACTTTCCAAAAAGGGAATAGAACCAAATTTGGTATGGTGAGAAAAGTGGGTATCAGCAATATTAAAAAGCGTCTGAATCTGTGTTGAGCTTTTAGAGAAAAACATTTCACTAAAATGTTCCTCAATGCATCCATATAAGGGAGGTTGGCAATGCTGGAATGCTATTTTAGAAAGTAAAGAAAATGACCTTGGGAGGAGCTATTGCCTGAGCAAAAATACCAAAGTCTACAATAGCCAGATAACATTTGAAAGTGACATAGGTAAATATAGAGCAGTGGTGGGTTTCTACCGGTTCTACCCAGTTCGGGCGAACCGGTAGCAGTGGTGGTGGGTGGCTCCGCCCACCCAACCAGATGTCATCACGGATGCGCATCCGCTCGCATTTGTGAACCGCTGGCAAAGGTAAGTGAAACCCACTACTGATATAGAGTATAGAAATGAGGAGAAGTTACAGCACAATGAGACTTGCAAAATTCTGTTATTACAGCCAATAAAAAAAAAAAAAACCCACAACAATTTTAGTTTTCTTGTGGAATTGATTTCCTGTCTGGTCCACCTCTAGTGGGACTGACAGATCCAATCTAATTCCCCAATCCTGCTTCCTCCTGGTCTACTGACCTAGAGTCTGCCAAAATTCTGCTAAGGAGTTGGGAAGAATTCCAGAAACATTGCTCTACATACTTCATTTCGTTTCATCCCTTATAAGCCTCACCTTGACTGTTGTAACTTGTCATGTTTGCTTTGTTCCATCTTCCTGCCTTCCATCTCTCACCCCAACTCGAAATGTAGGGGCAGAGGTTTTTTTGTTTTCTATTCCATTCACGCTTATCCTATGTATCTTCAATCCAATCTGGCATTTGGATTAGTATACCCTCTGGATTAAGTGTATCTCTGTAAGAAGGTTCAGTGCAAATTTGAAAGTAGCTGTTCATCCAATAATATCAGCAATGTATGAGGCTTGAACTAATTTATTTCTGGATCAGTTACAAAGTATTTGCAGCAAAGCTACTAGTGTTTTTTTTTCAAGTGGTTGAAGTGCTGGGTTTATAGATAATCTGGTTTTTCCACTGGCAGGAACTCTGCCTTCATCCCTCCTTCTTCTCCATTCAAGGTACCCATTATTCTTTCCTTTTCTGTCTCCTCAAAGTCAGATTCCAAAGCAGATTTCAACTTGTAGAGAAAAATATCCCACATTCTCTTCCTTCAGACTTTTCTTGTTTTAAAAAGAAGAGTAACCTGTTGCTCTTTGATCCTGAGGTGCATCTTCAAAAGTTGTTTTTCAATTAAGAAAATTTTGCTCTCTTATAAAATCTGTTTCAAATCCTAACAACTCTTGATGTTTTCATGGACACAACCATGTATTTTTCTTGGCAACAATACAGAAATGATTTGTCACTGCTTCTTTGGGGATGTTTTTTTCAAATTCCCAGTTTGCTGAGAGCCATGGATTTTTCTAGATCTGACCTTGCTTATCTTTCTGAGGCCAGACACCTTCATCTAGACAGTATTTCTCAACCTAGGCAACTTTAAGATGTGTGGACTTCAACTCCCAAAACTCTAGGAATTGAAGTTCACACATCTTAAAGTTGCTGAGGTTGAGAAACACTTTTTTAGATGAAAATGTCTGGTCTCAAAAAGATACGCAGGGTCAAATATAGGAAAATATATACTGTTATACCCATCTGAGTTTAATCATATTACAAACATACAATTCGTGCCTTTTTAGCAAAGGCCAGTTTCTCACCAGTGACTTCTACAATTATGTGGACTCTAATTTTCATAACTCTTAATCATCTTAATAAACTCCTAATTAATATGTTAAATGGAAAATTTGGGAATGGGTTCTAACATATTTGAGGGATATGAAAATAGTAAAGACTAAGGTACACATATCTACATTGCCATCAGACATAGGACTTCCTTCCTGTATTAGTTATCTTTCTCTCTGTGAAAATGTATTGCTGTTGATGTTTTAGATCAGTGGTTCAAGGGGTCGAATGACCTTTTCACAGGGGTCGCCTAAGACCATCGGAAAACACATATTTCCAATGGTCTTAGGAACTGAGACACCACTCTTCTATCAATATAGGCTCAACACAATATAGGCGCAACACAATTGAAAGCGAACTGAAGAGGAGGAGACGGCAGGAGGAGGAGGTGAAGGTACCATGGCGGTGGCAGCAGCAGCAGAAGCAGCAGTGGGGACTCTTCAGGAAACAGCCAAGTCCGCAGCTCCTTTGCCCTCCATGGAGACAGACCAGGGGGCAGCAGCGCCAAGAAAAGGGAGCCGCGATCAACGTCTGCGTGTGCTGCGAGGGGAACTACCAAAGATTGTGCCACTTTGGAGAAAGGCATCCAGTGGGGGTCACCACAACATGACGAACTGTATTAAAGGGTCACGGTATTAGGAAGGTTGAGAACCACTGTTTAGATGGTATATTAGCAATCCAGAGTGTCATTAGATAGATGGACAGTCTTATTTTATTTATTCATAAATAAATAATGAATAATGAATCAACTTAAGCTTACTGATCATTGATATTGATTTGCTCTGGCTTAGCTCAAAGGCACAGAGAAATGATTGACTGCTTCAGACTCAAATAGTTTCCCCAGTAAAAGGTTTGTTGGCAATACAGCCACATACTGTAGTCCATTGTGGAGTCATGGGAATATTCTCTGTTCCTTGTTCTTATGTGTCTCCAATACAACCATTGCTGCCTTTTTACTTGGCATGATTATCACATGAAATCTGATGTTTTACCTATCTTGAATTTTCTTCCTAGACACTACTTGCAGAATAAAGTTAATCATATGAATGAACAGGATGCATGTTAAGACTTTTTTATTGAGCTTTGTATATGAAATTATTTGACAATTTAAAATTTCAATGCAAAACATTAAAAAAATAAATTCAATGTTAGAGTTTAAAAAAAATTGCACAACCCCAAAATTCACTTGCATTTACTGTAATTTAACCAAGGACCATATCACTATGGAATTTACAGGAAAACAGTATGTACAGATAAATAGAGCATTATGTCACATTTTATTTTCATATAACATTGGAAATACAGATTTAACCCACAGTGTCAAAATGGAAGATGTACAAGAGCACACACCAGGAAATGGTTTAATTTTACGCTGTAATCCCAATAATAATCTTTCAAAACGTTTTGTTAGTATTTTGCCATGAACAATTTTCTCCTCTATTAGTTGGAGATCTTCAGAAAGCCACTGTGCAATAGAAGAGCATATTCTCATAAATATAACATTCTAATTATGAGATAAAATTTGCAATTCCATGTTATTTACATCCTTTAATATAGTTTATACAAGCAGAAGATATATATAGCTCTTTTTCCTACTGAAATGGGTTTTATTGAGCAGAGCAGTTCCAAAGTAATAGTGGTGGTAGGAACTTCTGTGGTAGAGAAAGTGTTCCCTTTTAAGCACAAATGATAGTGGTTATGATAAAAAGCATGTTTGGACTCTTTAAAAATATATCTCTTCCATTGACATAAAGGAGAGCTAAAATAAATACATTTGCTCCAGAGTTGAAGTACTTTTTCAGCTTAACTAGGGAAAGAAGCAAGTTTTTGATTGAAAAGATCCCACACTATGCTCCAGAAAGCCAATGGTAGCATGCCAATTTGGGCCCCACTGTCCACAAGCACTACATGTAGTTATGGTAACAAAGCTTTCTGCCTGATAGGCACCAGGGAAACATTGCTCATAGAGGAAGAGTTAAATTGATCTCAACATACAACAATTATACTGTAGTTTCACAAGAAAACCAGAAGTAGCATGTCACTAGAAGTGTTAGAACCTGAGAAGCCAGACAGATAAGCTACACATTACATATTGACATATACTGGTTGCCTCCTCTCCTTGCTTTCTCTGCTATTTCTGGAAATATTTCTTAAAAGAAACTTATGTATGACCCTATGGTACAAAAGGGAATAAGTGGTTCTTCAGCCTGATCAGACAGAGGATCATATGTCTATAATCTACTTTTTAAAAGCTGTGTTGATATGTTGTGGCCCATCAGCAGCCTGCAGAGCTGGCAGCAGAGTCTGACCGTGAGAAGGTTGGGGAGGAGCTTGGGCCAGTCCTGTGGGCTAGGGAAAGCTTGGACAAGGGCTCTGCGTCGGAGGCAGAGAGGGAGTTAGACAGCAGTGAGGCAGAGGAACAGCTGGAGCCCGTTCCCAGTGTGCGCATGTGCAGAGCTGCCAGAAGACAAGAACAACTCAGAAAGCAGGGTCGACTCAGGAGTAAAGCTACACCTTGGAGGTGATTGGCCCCTCCCATATGAAATAAAAGAGGAGTGGGCTTTTGCAGGAAGCAATTTGTTCATTCCATGACTCTGTTCCAAGTTTTGTCTTGTACTGCAGTTGGAAACAAGTTACATGGCAGCTTGCCAAATGAGATAAGGTGTATTGAGAAATATTCCTTTGAAAAACTGTTTGGACAAACCTTGCTGACTGTGAATTCACAGTCGTGTAAATAAAAGAGGTATTGCCAGTAATTCCTGCCTCCTGCTTGTTAAGGGAGCCTAGGTCAGAACAGATACAATATCTTAGGTTGCAGTTTCTTCAGCTTTGATCTACCAATAAAGCATTTCTTGATTGGGTTATGGAGATAACCAAAGCAACAAAGCTTTACAAACTGAACTGGCAGAATGCACACAACATATTAAGCCACAATCAAATTATATTATGGCTTTTATGTCTTAAATGCATAAATTTTGATTCGTGGCTAACACAAGATTAGAGGTTAAACAGTTTGATGTTTATATGCTTATATTTTTAAAGATTAATGATACAACATTTTTAATGAGCAGCTGGTAAATCATTCAGTCAAATACTCAACATGTAAAATATTTATGTAAATCATTTTCTATGAATCTTTTTAAACAGAGAGGTCTTGTTCAATCTACCCTAATATAAAGTACCTTCCTGTTGTTACAAAAATGTCCAGTAGAAGAGAAGGAATGGGGTGAAAGACCTATCAGAGTACTGGAGAAATAAATTTTCTCAGTAACTTTATTTTCACAATAAATTTGTCCACAATTAAATTAATTATAATTTATGGAATTAGCTTAATTTTCTAGGTTTATACAACATGTTTAACCACAAAATTTTGATTTGTGCAGTACCACAAGGCACATGTTGTATAAACTCAGTCATATTCTTCAAAGATTAAAGTTTTCAAAGTTGATTAAGTTCATTGATTAATTTATTTCATTTCTATCCTGTTTTTTCCCTTAGGAGCTCAACATTCCATATACAGTAGTCCTTCTGCCAATTCTTGCCTACATCAGTAAACATTAGACTAGGTAGAGCTGAAAGAAATAAACCCTGAATCACCCAGTAAACTTCTATGGCTGAGTGTAGATTTGAACTGGTCAGGAAAAAAAATCCTTGCTTTCCCCTTGGGCTGTATTTTGTGAGACTGTAGAGCAAGGGAATTCTGGGAGTTGAAGTCTGCCAGGCTTAAAGTTGCCAAGGTTGGAGACCCCTGCTATAGAGCATTTGATCAGGATGGGAAAATTGGCTAGAAAGTCACGTTCTTCATTTCTTACTTCCAGGCAGGGCTGGGGAAAAATTGCTACAATAAAGCTTACATTGTAAGAATTTTATTAAATTCCAGAGAGCAATGGAAGGCAAGGCTAAGCTTTCACCATTATGTGGAAAGTATTTAGTGAAGTTTAAACCCTGTAATGTCAATTTCTAGACTCTTTTATCCCTAATTTCTCAGATTTCCTAACAGCTAGTTTTGATAATGGTTGGGTTCACATATTACACTAAAACTATTATTTGCTGTAATGAAAGTTTATCATATTGAACAAGCCACTATGGCTAAGTTTAAATATGACACTGAATCACAAAACATGACAGACCACAATGGCTGAGATCATACATTCAGAATAGGACAACTCACCAGTTAACTCACCATGGCCAATACACCACAGCCAACTCACCACGGGACAACTTGCCATGGCCAACTCGCCACAGGACAACTCACTGTTGGGATAATTCAATCATTCAATTTAATTATTTAAAATCATGTTTAAAATATTTTAATTTTTGTCATTCACATAAAATTTTGCCCTTCCTTTGGCATCCTTTCTTTAACGATTCTATTCCACTATTTCTTCATTGTTAGTGTAACTTGTCACATGGCAAGCTGTCCTGCGTTGAGTTGGCCAAGGTGAATTGGCTGCAGCAAGTTGGCTGCGACAAGTTGGCCATGACAAGTTGGTGGTAGCCAGTTGACCATGATGACTTGGCTGTGGTGAGTTCACCATTGCAAGTTGTCATAGACCCCACACATTCCATTCAATCAAAAGCAAGCTGAACTTATTATGACAGTGTGATGGGGAAATCCAGCCATTAAGAAGCTTCTTATGCAGCTAAGCTTAGATTTCTAGTATTGGTTACATTATATACAGCATCTGTCTTTAATGCCTGTAGTGACACAGATTCCATCCTACCCCTGCCAGGTTTAATTTACATTCACTGGATGTGCCTTTAATTTTACTCAATCTGTCTCTGCATTAGAAAGCAGGGAGAAATCTGTGAAAGTTACTTTGCTCTGCTATTAGTTGGTCATGTATTTATGCAGTTTTCAATAAAAAGGAAAGGTGTTGATCATTCCATTAGTGTTTGTTGGATGACAACCTCAAATCTGAATCTATCAATTCTCCCCTCTTGGACCCATCAGGAATTGTATTATCAGCACAGCATCAAATTCAGTGCAAAGTTTTCTTAATGTTTTTTGACAGAAGGGGAGGGTATGGGAATTGTCCACTACTCAAATTTTTATGTAAGGCTGGGAACAGGTCTATCCTAGGATGCATGTAGCCCAATCTTGTACCTTATTTCATTATTACTTGCAATGGAATTGTGCTTTGTTTTCAAGCCTGCACTGTGTTCTCACCCTTTTTTCTTCATTCCCAGGAAGAGGCCGCTGACCTTTTATGCAACTCTCACCCACAGATTTTCTCAGCCTCTCATATGTGCCAGTCACACCAAAACAAGTACACCCACTGATGTGAAAATGAGGGCCTGCCAAATATCAGGATGGAGAAGCCCTTGTTGATTTAGTAGGGCCAACATTTTGTTAGAACTATCAAGATCTCTTTGCTGCCATTTAGTGATTGACCAGATTTTTGTATTCCAGATGTTTATTTTCTAGCAAAAACAACCCACTCCCACAGCATGATTAAAAAAAAGACTATTACAATGTTCTCTATATGGGGCTGCCTCTGAAGACCACAACTGATATGCAATCCAACAGTTTGCCTGTTGTCAAATGAGAGCCATTATAATCAAATGACACCAGTGTTGCACATTGATAAGACTTTTGAACAGAATTCAAAACGCCATTCTAAAACTCTACAAGGTTAGGCACCCAGGAAGCTCCAAGATCATCTCCTTCAAGTCAAATCTACCCAGTCTATATGGCTTGAGTATGGATACTGAAGTTTGGGGTAGGGGTAGGGTAGGGGTAGGGGGCAGGATCCAATGATCCCAATCTATTTCTTAACTTCATGTACCTTGAATAGCTTTCCTCCAGGAACATAAGTAGCCCTTTTATCTCAGGATATTTAGAGAGCTACTAAAAGTGAACTTTTTGTAGAGTCTGTAACTATTTACAGTAGATGGTTCTCAGATAAGGAACACCAAGTATCTGCAATTTTATTAATTTTACTTTTATCTATTTTAGCTATATATATTTAACTGGATTATTACAAAGTGCCAGTGATTGTGATTGGTGGTCTATAACATGAATAGCTCAATAACTATTGCAAAAATCTGCATTGCATTGAGAAATTTAATCTTAGGAAGGACTAGCTGCATTTTAAAAATATTATTAGCACATTGTCCTATCTTGGTTGACTTAACTGGAGGTAATAATTCTAGATGGATAGCTCTAGCCTCTAATTTCATTTTTACAACACCCCAAAATGATGCTGACTGGGAGAACTGTAAAAATATGAAAATAGCAGCAGAACAACGCCTGTAGTGATGAACTAATAAATATTTAAGAGAGTCTAGCACAGGCATACTAGATGGATTCTTGTGAAGCATTAAAAAGTACTAGTCTTACATATTAATACTAATCATGATATTAACTCTTGAAAATGGAATTGTGGCAGACAAGATAGTATTTTACAGCCGATCAATTATTCTCTGTAACTATATTATTTTAACTTTTATTTTTAGGTGGGCAGATTAAAAGGACAATTGATAGACATCAGATTTATTTTATTTTAAATTATGGATTTTAACTTGGATTGTCCCTTTTAATGTGATGTCTCGTTGTTTGTTCATGTCTGTTTATGTTTTTTATATTTTATTGTTGTATGTTATTGTAAGTCGCCCTGAGTCCTTCGGGAGAAGGGCGGCATAGAAATAAAATAAAATAAAATAAATAAATTAAATAAATAAATAAATTTTAATGAAATCTATAATGTCTTTTATAATGGTCTCCTTATAAATCTGTTAGAGATATGCTGTATATATGGAAGCTTTGATTTAAGGTCTACTATGCTCCATGGTTATTTTGCAGATGTTTATCTGAGAATTCCTTTATAAATACATAGCAATCATGCCATATACTTATTTTGTTATGTAGTATTTTGAAATTAATAAATACAAATGTACAAATTGTAGCATTTAATCAGGCTCTATGCTTGGAAATGGGGCCAGAAAAAACTATTTCTTGCTCCACAAATCCCTAATATAGTCATAGGCATATTATTATGGGAGTCATATTCAAGCAAGGGCAAAACAAATTTCTCAACTAAGGCAGATGGCATCCACTCCCACAAAACAAAATAGTACCTGCTCTGCATTTACTGATGTTGCTCAGGTATGTTTTGTAGCTACTTTTGAAATTTGTTAACAAATGCAATCTACATTTGAACTTTCACCCTTAGAACTGATGTAAGATGGTTGTAAGACCAATGGAAAGGTTTATGTAATGCAGTATAATCTCTAGAAGACATTTAAACAGTTGTATGTATCTTACACTTGTGAAAAAATGATACTTGCTAGCATTATTTACAGATGCAACTTTGAATATGTTCTGGAGACTTGGCTTCAAAAAAAGTTGAACTGAATGCTATAAACCAACCTAAGTCTTCCAGAGCTTCTGGACAAACTCATCATTTACAACCAGTATTCCTGGTAGTCAAGAATGATGAAAGCAGTAATTATAGTTTGAAGGAACAGAATTTCCATGCCTCTGGTTAGGAAATGTGGGCGGTGATCATATATGAACTGCAGAAAATGAAATAAAAACCAAGCGGTAGGCAGAGATTTTAAAAAGGAAAGAGAAACATTAATAAGTTTCTGAAAAAGTATTCACCCTCTTTCAGATTAGCTGAAAGATTTGCATATCTGTGCCACTGAATGTTATCAGGATTTCATGTGTGTCCTACTGACATATAAAAGAAGTCTAAAGCAGAGCTGGCTGGGGAATTCTGGGAATTGAAGTCCACACATCTTCCAGCAGCCAAGGTTGAGAAACTGCTCTAGAGCAAATACCTGTTGCCTGTTTCATAAATCAGATTCATTTATCATTTTACCATGCTGCTTTACAGAAGAGTAACTAAACATTGTATACATATTAGGAGCTGGGAGACCTTGATTTAAGTCCATAGTCAACTGTGAAATGTCATTAGGTAATTTTGGATCCATCAGTCATCCCAATCTATCTCATGAATTTTCACTTTTGATATAAGATTGGAAGATGGAGTACTAAAAATCATACCAAGACTGTTGTACATGTTACTTTGGGCTTTTACTGAATATGATCATCATGATGTTATACACTTATTGTTCAGTCTCGGTTTGATCGAATACTACTTTTGCATAATTTTATGTGATGATGCAAGCAATTTTCAATGGGCAGTGCTGGTACTATAAAAATCAATTAATTAAAGCTCCCAGACAGATTGAATAATATAGTCACATTTTTACCAGATTTCATGTAGAGTCATTTGAAATCTTGTACAATCTTATGTAAAAGAACCCCACTAGTTCTTATGACATTTTAGTCTTTAAAAAGTTTTAAATAATTTTGTAATTGGGTGCAGCAACTCCAACTTTCAAGACATAGAAGCTGGCTAAAGGATCGACTTTCCTTTAAACGCCTACCTGGTTATTAAGATCTGCAAAAAAGGCCCTTTGGGCAAAGCTGTGATTATTGGGAACATGGGAAATTATTTTATTCTGCACTACCTGAGGCATTGTGGAATGCTGATTCATCACTACTCTCTTTGTTTCCAGAAGTGAAATTATGTGTCTTTTGCAAGTAGTGGTTTTATTAGTGCTTTTTAGCCCAGCAATTCTGAACCTCAGAAACATTAAAATGTGTGGACTTCAACTTCCAGAGCTGTCCACATATCTTTAATTTGATAAGGTTGAGAAACCTTATCACTTTAATATATTCATTGTTTTAAAGTTTTTGTTATAGTTGGCTTTAGTTGGTTTTCTTTGATTTGTTACATAATACCTTAGTGATATTTGCTGAAGAGTTGCATAAATATTCTAATAAATGAAGTAATGATTGAGAATCTGTTTGCGCACCATGTTCTGTCAGCTGCTTTCTTTACAGGTTTTCTTCCTTTACTTGATTAATGATTGATTGGTATTACATCAGTGGGATAATTTGTTTGCTTGGAAAATGCTGAAGATGTCATTTATTTCTGTTGATATTTGCAGCAATGTTATTAATAATATGATTTTTATATAGTAAAATGATACCACATGTAGTCCACAACTTATGATCACTGGAACTTTTGCTGCTAAGTGATGTGGTCACTGTAAGTCATGCCTGACTTTCTTTTTTTCTTATGGTCATTAAACAAATATGGTTGTTAACAAATATGGTTGTTAAGCCAATGCCGCTTCCCCCATTTGCTTTGGTTGTTACCTCCTGGGAAGGTTACAAATGACAATCACATGACCTCAGGATGCTGCAACCGTTGTCAATACAATACGGTTGCCAAGCACGTGAATTTTGATTATGTGACCGTAGGCCACTTTATGTCATTGTAACTTTGAATGATTTTAAACAAATGATTGTATGTTGAGGGCTGCCTGTATTACAGAGTATGCTGTTGTGGTTGATGTTATGCTATCAGATTATATCTCGGTCATTATTCGTACTGGAAGCTTACATTTAGAATAGAATAGAATAGAATTCTTTATTGGCCAAGTGTGATTGGACACACAAGGAATTTGTCTTGGTGCATACTCTCTCGGTGTACATAAAGAAAAGATACATTCGGCATGAGTCATAGGGTACAACACTTAATGATAGTCATAGGGATTTCTCATAGTTAGTCATCAACATACAATCATTGACTTACAACAGTTCATTTAGTGATCATTCAAAGTTACAATGGCACTGAAAACAGTGACCTATGACCATTTTTCACAGTTACGACCTTTGAAGCATTTCCTGGTCATGTGATCAAGCTTCAGATGCTTGGCAACTGGTTCATACTTATGACTGTTGCTGTGTCACAGGGTTGTGTGATCCCCTTTTGCGGGACAAGCAAAGTCAATGGGGAAGCCAGATTCACTTAACAACTGTTTTACTAACTTAACAACTGCAGTGATTCACTTAACAACTGTGGCACGGAAGGTCGTAAAATGGGGCAAAACTCACTTAACAAATTTCTCACTTTGCAACATAAATTTTGGGCTCAATTGTGGTCGTAAATCGAGGACTACCTGTATTCTGTCCCAGGCTAGTTGTGATCTTTAAATGTTCCACATACTTTTTTTGTTGGACTCTGTCCTCTACTGAATTGCCTCATTAATAGCAGACATATCTCACCATTTTAATGGCTATGCACCTTGCTGTGCAGTAATTCTCCCCTTTCTTTTTTATTACATGAAGGGAAGGTGGTCAATCTATTTGACATCAGATATATGGGGACATTTGGCTTTGATAAGAGAACTGAGTGGTTAAATAAATTATCATTTGGAAAGATCCAAAGACAAATAGAACATATACTTCAGAGGTGGGTTTCAGCAGGTTCTGACCAGTTCTGGAGAACCGATAGCAGAAATTTTGAGTAGTTTGGAGAACTGGTAGTAAAAATTCTGACTGGCCCCACCCCCATTTATTCTCTGCCTCCCAAGTCCCAGCTGTTCGGGAGGAAATGGGGATTTTGCAGTAACCTTCCCCTGCCATGCCCACCAAGCCACACACACCAAGCCATTCCATGCCCACCAAGCCACACACACAGAACCAATAGTAAAAAAAATTGAAACCACCACTGATACACTTCCCTTCAACAATAATAGTTTGTTAAGTTGCTACTTTCTAGCCCAGAGCTAGAAAGTCTTAAAACTTGGCAGCTTTAAGACTTGTGAACTTAAAACTCCCAGAATGCTCCAGCCAGTACAGCTGGAGTTGAAGTCCACAAGTCTTAAAGCTGCCAAGTTTGAAAACCTCTGTTCTACCCAGATTGTAGGGGGCAATATGCCAATTCTGTAAACCGCTTAGAGAGGGCTGCAAAGCATTGCGAAGTGGTATCTAAGTGCTATTTCTACTTTCACCCTAGTTAAGAAACAAAAACGTGCAAAATGTCATGACTGAAATATTCCAATCTTAAAAAAAAATATTCTAAATGTATCAAAAATATATTCATAAATTGGATGTGCAAAATGCCAAATCCAACCTCTATTCTGATATTGGAACATTTCAGCCATGTAGTGTTTTGCTCTTACTCCTCGTTCAATATATTCCTGTGGCACAACTTATTACTTCCACTTATAAATCAGCATTGCAGGCTAGAATAAATGGCGCTTTTGAGTGAATACCTCATTATACAGTCACAGTATCTTATTTATGGCATTTTATGAAGTCCTGATGACATCCTCTGCCATTTATATTCTTACCATGTCTTCCTTCTCCTTTCCTTTTTTTTAAAAAAAAACACTAGCTAGAGAAAAGTGATTACAGAGGAAAGATAACTGCAACTATTCAATCAGGATTGCTAAGAACCACCCTTCAGAAAGTATACCTTGCAAAAGAAACCCCCATCTACCTATAAAAGGTTACAGAGTTGTGCCTTGAATAATGCTACAGCAAGACAAACAAATCTCTACAGCTTTCGCTCCCTCTCCTTGCAGCCGCAATGCACCAGGCTCCACTTGTTTCAATGAAGCATGTGTTCAACTACAGCTCAGCTGACCGTAGCCATATGTTATCGCTGAAAACATTTAGTAACTGCTAACGGAGTTCATTTTCATTAAAGCAACCAGTAAGATATAATCCTGAAAGTCACTCTTGAAATTTAGACTGTGATTTAACAAAGTGCCCTTGATCCTTCTTGAACTGATGATAAATCTATGGAGGTTAAGCAATTTCCCAGGTTCTCTTTTATTACAGCATTCTACAGGAATAATAATAAAAAAAAATTAAATATACACTGCAATCCTCAGGCCTTACCGAGCCTTTTTCTACCTAGGGATAGCATCTTCTACAATTAGCCAACCATTATTTTGTCAAATTAACTGGAACGAAGACAAGCTTTCTTTTACCTTAATAAAGGCTGGGCGATTCCAGAAGGTCATTAATGAAGAATTGGCCTTTTTCCCACTGAACAAAATAGGATTAACTTTTCAGTAAACATGCAGTGAACTGCATAGACACTACACTATCTAGGAAGAAATACGTGTTTTTTAAGAAAAAGGTGATTCCAGCTAAGTCTAGCCATGAATACATACATGCCTGTTGATTTTGGTTTCCTTATTTAAATAAAGGCTTTAAAACAAGGCACACATTTTTGAGCTTATTATTCAAATTCCTTTGGGGATTCATTTAACTATGATTTCTCCTTGTATACAAAGACTAAAATAATCGGCATATCTTTTTATAACAAATATATCACTTTATAAATAACAGTTACATGAACAAAAATTCATTAAAAATAATACAGAATGATGATTCATTTCACATTACTGTATAGCCTAAAATAAATTAGTATAAAACAGTCAATGCATATGGAATGCTTATTATTAGTTGTTCAATGTAAACAGGTAGTCCTCGACTTACAGCAGTTCATTTGGTGACTGTTCAAAGTTACAATAGCACTGAAAAAAGTGACATACGACCGTTTTTCACAGTTACAACCTTCACAGCATTCCCATATCACGTGATCAAAATTCAGTCTGCTTGGCAACTGGTTGGTGCTTATGCACCATCCTGGGAGTCACGTGATCATCTTCTTTTGCAACCTTCTGACAAGCAAAGTGAAAGGGGAAGCCAGATTCACTTAACAACCAGGTTACTAATTTATCAGCTGCAGTTATTCGCTTAACAAATGTGGCCAGAAAGTTCGTAACATGGGACAGAATTCACTTAACAAATGTCTCACTTAAGAACAGAAATTTTGGGCTCAATTGTAGTCGTAAGTCGAGGACTACCTGTACTAAAGTTCCAGTTATCAAAGCTTGCATGAGAAGGCAGATATACCATCCAAACAATTAAACATCTTTTCCTTAGCTGTGATCTTATTTGTAATACTGCATTTGGTTTCTGTTACAATATAAAAGATGTTCATTTCTGTATAATACTCTTGTCAAAACACACAGAAATTCAGAGCTAAGTAATAATGTAGTAAGCGAAAGAGGGAAGACCATCCTTCAGTTCTGTGCATGATGCTATAGTATAATTAGTTACTTCTTCCTGATGCCTTTGATTCTTTTTTATAAATAGTTTAAAGGTTGATGGAGTTCTGTAGCACTTACTGAGCCATCTTCTGTTATCTGTTGAGTAGAATAAATTAGAGCATTTATTATATATTCAAGCACTGAACTATGACACATTTGTAAAGGCAGAACAAAATCCCCTTTGTATAATTATTGTGATAACAGAATAATTACATTTTCATTCTCTAAGATGAAAAAATAAAAATGGGCACATCTAAATTCAATGCTATATGATGCAAAGATCTTGAAATATGTGCCATTCATACGTTAACACCATTTTACTGCCAATCAATTGTGATGGCACAAATATATTTATTATGTATGTAAAAAATATTTTACAGACTCCAAGTAAACAATATTTTTTTCTTTGCTTTGCAACCCCCACATCAATTTTTAAAGCAGGAATATTTTGGGATACAAATGCTAAGGTCGAATTTCTGCCTTTTAAAAGTCAATTCATACGCAAACAGACTGCATTCTTAGCATGTTATTTCCTTTCTGTATATATTTTACTGTCTAGGTTAGTCCAGCAGCCACAGAAGCTGGGGTGAGATAAATCTAGCTAATACGTCTAAAGGTTGATGTAGGCTGGTCTGAGTTATTGCAAAACATTCCCAAATGTACTGCAATCAAGCAGAAGTTATCCTGCTAACATAATTCAAGCAGCATTTAAAATTAAAGTGTAAGGAGGAGATATGTAATGTTGTTTGTAGTTTTTTCGGTGTTCTTACATAAGCTAAATATTTCAATACTATTAAGCAAGATTGTGGTAGATCAAGATCAAATCTTTGGTTGATTATTTTCAATCAAGTGAAACAAACATCCTCTTGGTTTTCTGCATATTTTCAGATGAACATCAGAATTACTAGATTGCATGTGTGATTTTTTCCCCTGCACCTCACATATCCAGAACAACCAACAACTGCAATGAATGTGGAGAGTAATGCAACCTGTACAAACTCAACATCATTTTTTTTCTTTTTCTCCTTTGATATTGATTGATCCATTGATCAATAGCCCTGTTTCTATCAAGAAAGGAAATCAATGCTTGTACTATCCCATGCTAAACTCTATCAGTCTAAAGAAAAGACTGTAAACTTTCAGGATCAGTTAAGTCTGGCATTTACAAAAGAGCAGTAGATCTCTACATTTCATATGCTGTTCATAACTTCTTCTGTAGCTCATTTCCTCAGAGCTACCACATGAAGTCAGTTATAATGAAAAACCGAGCAGAAAGAAAATTCTCACTCTTTATCAGAAGAAAATGAGACATTGTAGAGAGACTGAGAACACAGAGGATTACCATGCACTATAATGCTTCCATTTAAGAAAGTCAACTAGAACCAAAGAAATAGTTACTGATAACTTAGCATATTTGATAAAGGAAAGGAAAGAATATAGGGAATATCAGTGTAGAAGTATGAAATCCCCTTTCCCAGAAGTCTTTCTGGACTCTGCAATGTAGCTCCTGTCAATCTGGTTTTTGGGATATACAACTGCAATCATCTATCTTCCAGGAAGCATCTCATCTCAATTCTTCTCCCCTAGCTTCAGTGTTTGGAGGAAATGAAGGAAAAACAAAATAATGTCTATAATGTCACCTCTTCATTGCTTAGTATAGAGCTGTGTGACTAGAAATTTTAACTCTTCTTTGGGAAACAAATCAATCTTATAAGAGATAAACAAAATCTCACAAGAGATGAATACAATTTCACTTAAAAAAATTAGAAACTAGGAAAATGCATTCAGTGTAAAAGGAGATTTTAATTCCCTGAAAACGTATGACTCTAATCTAAATTATATGGATTTACTTCATTGCCCAGTTAAAAATATGGGTAAACAAAAAAAGCTGACATTAAGTATTCAAATGCATGCAAATAAGTTGTTTATATGTAGTCCTTGACTTATGACCACAATTGAGCCCAAAATTTCTGCTGCTAAGCAAGACAGTTGTTAAATGAGTTTTGCCCCATTTTAAGACCTTTCTTGTCCCAGTTTTGAGGGGAACCATTGCAGTAGTTAAGTTACACAGTTATAAAGTGAATCTGGCTTTCCCATTCGCTTTACTTGTCAGAAGGTTTAAAATGGTGATCACATGACTTTGGGTCACTGAAACCATCATAAATATAATATTCTAACTTTGATCACATGAGAATGGAAATGCTGCAATGGTCATAAGTGTGAAAAACAGTCATGTTATTTCTCAGTGCTATTATACGTCCACTACTTTGAATGGTCACTAAATGAATGGTTGTAAGTCGAAGACTATCTATAATGCAGGTAATGATATTGCTCAATTTGAAGAATTCTGGAGCTCCAAAAGTCTTATTCATCTATGTATAGTTTTTCTTAATTATCTTTCTCTTTATACATGTGTACTTATCGCTCCGCAAAACAAAACAAGATTTTAGATATAATTAAGCTACTTTGCTGACCTGACAAGAGTTTTAAATTCCACCAGCAAAATTCATAGCTTAGCTCTCTGTAACAGGGGTCTCCAACCTCGACAACTTTAAGACTTGTGGACTTCGACTCCCAGAGTTCCTCAGCCAG
>JANHFM010002472.1:93105-108227 GCA_032468115.1 Grayia smithii | reverse complement strand
AGTTCCTAAGACCATCGGAAATATGTGTTTTCCGATGGTCTTAGGTGACCCCTGTGAAAGGGTCGTTCGACCCCCCCCAAAGGGGTCCCGACCCACAGGTTGAGAACCACTGCATTAGAGGCATACTATTTACACACTGTTCAGCTTTTGCTAAAGTGGCCATTTTTACACTAGAGAAAAACATGAATGCAAACCTGATCTGATCTGGATCACGATTACATGCTCAGTTATTGGTTAAACTCTTGGTTATTAATCAGTGCAGGTGGCTTCTACCATTTATTTTGCATGTTGTCTAGAACTAGCCTAGAATCTGAGAAACATAACATATGAAGGAACGGAGTATGACTAGTCTAGTAAGAAGAAGGACTGGGTGACATGATAGCAGTTGAGGGGCTGCCATAAAGAAGAGGGGTGTGTGTGTCAACCTGTTTTCCAAAGTATTAGAAGGCAAGACAAGAATCTACGGATGGAAATTAATGATCAAGGAGAGAAGCAACCTAGGACCAAAGAGAAATTTCCTAACACCGAGAACAATTAACCAGTGGAACGGCTTGCCTTCAGAAGTTGTGGGTGCCCCATCCTTGGAGGCCTTTAAGAAGAGACTGGACATCCACTTGTTGGAAATGGTATAGGGTCTCTTGCGTGAACTAGAAGACCTCCAAGGTCACTTCCAACTCTGTTATTCTGATTCTGTTTAAACATAGCAGAACATTATGTACATCTCCAGAATCCTGGAATTGCTTTAATCAAGAAGAGCCAAAAATATATCTAAGAGAAAGATAGCGGAGCTTTAATAAATCTTCAGGGCTTTTGTCATTTGTGTTGTTATTATGTACATTTATGCTATAGTATCGAGGCCATGACCCACTCAGAACCAGAAGCAGAGGTAGAATGGCTCATTCTGGCAGATGTCAATTAGGGATGCTTCCCTAGAAAGAGAGGGCTCCCGAGTGAACTGAATAAAACATCTGCACTTAAGAAAAAAATACCAAGAAGCTAAAGGAAATAAAAAAAAGGATGGAAACTGCAATGCTTCAAAACATTCACATAAACTGATGTACTATTTGTGATAGGTTCCCTACCTCAACTGACCTGAAATTTAGGCTGGGCAGCTGAATTTTGAACTCAGGCATATATAGATGTGTTTGTTGTTGTGTGTATGGATATGTGAATGAGTTACTTAATATTTTTTTGTTCAGAAAGTGAACAATTAAAGTTACAAATCTACATCCCAAATATATGAATAAATTAAACAACAGCATTGGAGGGATTATGCAATAGCTCTTTAAAAGTTTCTATATTATTCTGCAATTATAATTGTGAAGTGTATAAAAATTTAAATAGGGTTATAGGATTAACTGTAGGGGTAGGCGTTTTATACTATGAATTTTTATTTGGAAATAAATGCAATGGGCTAACATAGATGAATTTCCTCTCTATCTGCAATCTGAACACTCAAATACCTTTTGCAGTTCTGAGATCCTCTTCCAGCCATATATTTCTTATTAATATTTATTACTAGTGAAATCAACAACTTTGAAGAACTGAAAAAAGTTCCTTGCTTTTTACCATATATATTACGTGGTATTCTGACTGTTACCTACCACCTAATCTACAAAAAAGCCGAGCCAATGTACTGATTCCTTTTTTAAATTACGTATGAAGACTATGTTTTTAAGACACTTATTTGCCATGTCATTTTATAAAAAGTCACAGAAACTCATCCAAGAATAACATACAGCATGGTTCAATTTGGCCCCGCTCAAGAGCAATAATAGCAAAAAGATAGCTTCCCTCCTTTGTCGATCCATAAACATAATGCACATTGCTGCACTTAGCAATCCACCAAAGACACTCAACAAACTTAAGAAGAAAGTATTTGCATTCAGCAGGCAGTCTGAAAGTTTTATTACCAAGAATATGCACACATTCAACAAATAAAGGAACATAATTTTTGCATAATGCGCTCCAATTTCTTGAACATCTCATCAACATTGTTAACAATACTTGTGTAGAGCTCCCAGTGCAATGCACACAACTTTGCATGTGTCTGAGCTAGGAAAGAAAGCATAGCAGGGAATACAATGCACACATTACTCAACCCCTGAATTCTAACTATGTAAAAGCATCAAATCAATCAATTATGCAGCCAATGGATAGCAATCTCCCTCTATTTTTACATTCGCAATCAGCCATCTACAATGATACTTGAATACAAATGCAGCAATCTGTTGAATGCAGGCAGGGCAATAACTGGTTCCATTGCCATTATTGCCTTTGAGCATGTACTTAAATAATGTTAGCTTCTTCTTCACCATCCCTATCCCTTCAGGCAGTCATGACCTATAGTCCTGGCAAAAGAACATTTCCTTTGCTATTTTAGTAGGTATGTGGATGAAGAAATTGAAAAAGTAAGCCAATTGCAGCTTCTTGATTTTTTAAAAGCCTATTACAGGACTTAAGATTCTCAGAAGACTTGAAACAACAGCGCTTAAAATAGCCCTATTTCATCTTAAGCTTGGAAACGAAACTAGTATTTTTTTCTTCTGCACTGAAAATGCTCAAAAGACATATTTTATCTTCAGTTCAAACCACTTGAACCAAGTTCTTGGTCCAAAAATTTGATCCAACAACATTTATAGGAATCTCTGAGATTTTCTCCTTTCCCAGCAATGTTTTTTTTTATTCCTTTCTCAAAAAAAATCACTGTCTCTACAGAATTCCTCTTGCTGCATCTCAAAACAAGGTGATGAAAGTTACTATCTTTGCATGAGAATGGGGCTGCAGTTGTTGGAGGCTGCTGGGAGGGGAGGGGAGATGAAAGGGAAAGGGAAAGGAGAGTTCTATTTTCTCACAGCCAAGACAAAAATGTCCATGGAGGTACAGACCCACCAGGTTTGCTAAATGGGAGTAAACAATCCAGCAGTAGGCCAACTGGAGACCTGAAGATTGCCAATGTCTTTGATGTTTCTCATCCACACAAATTATGATGAAGCAAAACAGTCATTTCTAGCCAGATTTCTTGGACCTGGCTTCAGTTTGCCTCAGCAGCAAGCTGGCATCTGTTGTAAGGACGTAATTGTTCCTTTATAAATGGTTAGCTGGTCTTGACAGTGGGGTAAGGTGAGGGTGTGGTTGGGGCTGCTCTTTCTCATAACATTGTTAGGACACAATAAATATCAGGAGGTGGAACCATATTGTATACACAACCTGATTTTCCTGGGGAAATATTTTTTTTTTAAATCCTTTTTTTTAATAGCTAGAAAGATACAATCCTAAAGCACAATGAAGTGAAATTTTTCATGCCTTAATATGTTGCAAACTCATCTAATTGTAATTTGTAAGTCATATGACAAACCAGTTAGTAAAATAAATAAATAAATCACAATTTAGTATGACGCGGTTACTCAGCCACAGTCAGGAAAACAGTAAAGACAAACAAACAAATAAGATTGGTTCGTTAAAAAAAGAATGAGTTGCACAGCCTACTCTATTTTCTGCAACTCTCCAAACAATTCAATCTTTAGATCTTGCTGATCAAAACAGGAAGGAAAGAACAGATGAAAAATATAGGCAGTCTGAACCACAGTGGCATGCTTCAGTCAACAATTGCCCACCATCTGTTACAAGTCAAGGTACATTTACTAAAGCATGGCGCCATTCATAAAAAAAGAAAGATGAAATGAAAGCTGGAGGGGATTTTCATACTTGAATGTTTGGCAAGGTAAAAATATGTACAATGAGCTTTGATCTTGTACTGAATAAATGTTAACATATTCTTCTAATGAACTAAAGATTTATATTCACCTCCTTGTACCACCATCATGAAATAAAAGGAATTGGCAAAGAAATGGTTTGGAAAGACTGGTGTCCATATATTTCTGAGTGTACTTGTACCAACTGAACAGCCTGTCAACTGGATTTCAACCTTACAGTATCTATTTTGCCCTATTTCCAGCACTGGAGTTGTGTAGTATAAACAAACAAATAAAACAAACAAATAAATAAATAAGATACAAAACAATGAGATGTAGAAACCTGGCATCAAAATGGCTAATTAACAATGAGCAAGATTAACTTAGAAGAGCAAGTGGCTCTGATGTTTCTCTTTGTTCTTCCTACACCCATATCACATCTCTTTATTGTACATTTACAAATGACTATATAGTAGTATAGGATGCCAAACAGTGTAGAGTGGTCTGCACTGTTCCGAAGCACATTAACTATTCATACCATTTTCTCCTCCTTCTCTAATGACCTGCTGATGCTAACATGCCTAAATACAATAGGAACAGGTGGTATACTAATGTGATCTCAAGGAACCCCATGAGTTGCTTGTTATTTGATCTGATGTCTCAGGTCATTTTTTCCAATCGGATGTTCTGAGAATATTCTAGGGCTAAAAATTTCCATACATTTTAGTGTGTTACGTTTCTGGTGGAGCTTGCAAGATGGAGAACATGCAAAGAAGGTTGATGGCCTAATCAGATAAATAGTACAGATGTAATACTTTATCTCTCAAATATCTGCATAGAAAGAATAATGAAGACTATATTAAAAGAAAGCAGAGCCAAGAGCTCTAAACAGATGCTAATATTCATTCCTGGAGTAGGGAGGTTTACTTAAAAAGAAAAGAAATAAGGAGTCACTTTCAAATTTTATTAAAATTCGGAATTGTCTACCTACATTGAAGTGAAAGAAGACTAGTGCAAACCTCTGCCATCTGCTATGAGCCCCAATATTTAGAGAGTGATCATTTGTAGCAGACCCTCAGGGAGGTATCTCAATAATGAAATATAGGTGGTCTACTTATGACCACAACTGGGCCCAAAATGTATATTGTTAAGTAAGACATTTGCTCCATTTTACAACTTTTCTTGCCACAGTTGTTAAGTGAATCACTGTAGTTGATAAATTAGTAATCTGGTTGTTAAGTGAATCTGGCTTCCCCATTGACTGCTTGTCAGAAGGTCGCAAAAATTTATCACATGACTCCGAGACACTGCATTTTTCATACATATGAACCAGTTGCCAAGCATCTAAATTTTGATCACATGATCATGGGGATGCTGCAAAGGTTGTAACTATGAAAAATGGTCATAAGTCACATTTTTCAGTGCCGTTGTGACTTTGTACAGGCACTAAATGAACTGTTGTGAGCTGAGGACTACCTATACATTTTATTCCCATACAATATTTTTCAATTAATCTGGAATTCATGTCATAAATAGAAATGGGAGGGAGATAGGACTGTCTTGCTTGTTCCCACTCCCTCAAGTCAGATACAGATAATGTTAATAATATCTAGCATAGAAAAGAAACAGAAAAGAAACTAAATGGACAAGAAAGAAGCCATTACAGAAAACAGTAAACTTTCTTTTTTTATATACAGCAAATGGTATAAAGTTTATAGCTGTTTCAGTCAAATTCAGCAAATAAGACCAAAGTGCAAATTCTCAAGCCCTTAACTATTCCACTTTTAACAATACACTTTTGGATACTTGTCATCAAGTAAATAATTTGTCTACATCTTCCTTTATTTTAGATATTAACTGATTTCTGGATGCATTCCTATGTAACTTGACAAGGATACCTGAAACACTGATAAACTAATAAGCTTAATTCATAGTCATGGTACTATAAGTTTTGCTTTGATCATTCTTGAGATATATTATTTTATGTCACAAGGTTGATCCTACCCATTTCTGTTGCCCATATAAAACAAAATCATTTAAGTGTGATCATAACAATTGTGTAACGTATCCAGTTGTAGGTGACAATAAGATTGTGGTGCTTTCTGTGGAAAATTAACATGGCACTTGCTATTATTAGTCATGCCATTATAATTTTGGGCAAGACTTTACAATGAGAATTTGGTTCAACTACCTTTTATAATCATGAAAATTTCAGCTACTATAAAATTTGATTAAAGCAGGAATAACACTGGAGAGCATATTGTACCAGATTCTCTGTTGAAACGTTTTATTGTTGTCCAGACACCACAGGCATTCATGGGGAACATTGGCAAAATGTGCATACTTTGTTGTATTTGTACTATGATGTTGCATAGAAGTACACAAAGGGCAGAGAATGCACTGTGATATTGCAATGCATATTTCAACCTCTGACAAAGTTTGCAGTTGCTGCATGTACCAATGCCAGCTACCATTCAAATTCATTTCAAAAAACCTGGTCCGTTTCAAAAAGCGTAAGATGTTTGGGACAAACTACTAAATGCCCATCTATTTCTTGTTTTCTACTGTCATTTCTAAGAATTACTGTCTTCTAATAAAGTCAGATGAGCATTAAATGTGTGCTCATATTCTCCATATCCATGAAATCTCATCAATCTAGACACCATGGACACTTCTAGCACAGAGCCTTGTCCTTTTAATATCAAAGACATCAGCAGGCATTCTGTCTCTCTATTCCTTTCAGAGGCTTTTATGTACAAGGAAAAAAAAAACAAGTTATGAGGAAAAATACAAAGGTTACAAATGGGAGACAATTAATCTGAACCCTATAAAAAGTTGTGAAGAAGGCATTTAATTATACAATAAAAGCTTTCCCCAGAAGCACTTTGTAAGGCATGAGGATCTTGCAAAAGCATGTTATGAGCTAATGAAAGCCTGGGGTTTCATGGGTATCTTAACTACGATCATATGAAAGTTTATATTTGTTTGTAAATGTTTTGCTGTCAACTTAGTGCATTTAAGGTATAAATTAAATAAACTAAATACTGTATATGAAGCAGTGACTGTTGTTCAAGAAACCTACTTACTGTTTAACATATAGCTATTATAGAACATGGCAGTGAGAAAAATATATACAGTATTTAATGCAAAACACAATATCTATTTCTTTTTCCTACTAATTTATATTACATATAGCAATTATTCCATAAGCAAAGCATAATTAAAACTAGACAAATGCTCATGCTAATAAGTTCTATCTTTACTATTTTATAACAGCACTGTGTTACTATTTATGTACGTATGTATACATACAAAGATATATGTATGTGTGTGTGTGCATATGTCAGTACATATACATATATACATACATTCTCAGTAATATACACACAAAATATTTTGAAACATGAAATATTCAATCTTTCAGTTTCCACACTACTCTGCAACTGTTTTTTAAAGCATGAAAATTGATATATATATATATGTTCATATACCTTTTCCACAACAAATTCATCATATACATCTTTCCCTCAATGTATTTACAGACTTTCCTAATATATGCCCTTTTGTGTGCTAATGTCTGTATTATATGCATTGTTCATGCAATTTTGAATTAAGAACTAAGCATAAAACTTACTACAGAATCTGCATGTTTGTCCAGAAAGTTCAAATACTATTGGTATGATTGATATTGACCATGCTTTATTATACAAATCAAATGGCTACTATATCGAACAAACTCAGGGTACCTTTGCCTCCATCATAGCCAATAACACAGCAATAATTTAAAAAAAAGATGCAAACATACCACCATTGAAAGACATATATGGCATTGGAAAATGCTCCACATTATTCATGCATGGAAAAATAGCAATAAAATGCCTTTTCTACATGAATTTCCCAAAATATTATAATAAGCTAAACCTTTCTGAAGTTAAATCTGAGCATTTGCAAACAGAAATAAACCAGCAACTAGAGCTGGCCAAATATTGCATAATGTCAAGCATTCAATTGCTGTGTAATCTTTACACATTAGGATATTACAGGGTCCTTTTCCTACATAAGCCACCATGATGTTGTAAACCTGTATTTAAGAATTGCCTAAGGAGAAATGATTCAGTATTCAGGAAACTTGTTTCTTTGGAAAGAAATCCATCCTTTCTCAAGGGAAAGGTGAAGGGACATACATATAAGAAACAGAGAACGTTAATATAAAACATGCAGAGCAGAAATTTCTGTAAACTGCCTGTTGGTTCAGTGTGTAAGGGAATGGGAAACACAAAATGTGGTTTAAAATCATTTCACAGAGAGGTGTTCATAAACCACACCTTAGATCCTGGAGATCTCATAGGAAACTACTACTTTCAGAAAGCAATAGGTATCCAAGTCAGTAACCAGAGCTATCATTTCTCCCTATCCTCTACCCTACAGGTATACGATTACAAATTCCATAATCTGTAGCAAAGAGGGGGCTCCTGGGACAGGTACCATACTCTGTACTACTCCCAAATGAAGCCAACATGAAGTAGCAAAGACTTAGATGGCCAAAAATCTCAGATTCAATCATGGCCCTAGGATCAGAAATGGCCCAGAAGAGCCAAAGACGCATCTGAGACATTAGAGTAACATATTCACACCATCTCTCATTTTACCAAATCCACCAGTGTACATAAATACTCGTTTGTCAGCAATTGATGGGGTTGCCCAACTTGTGATTAATATATCTTTCCAATTCATACAAGTAATACCCTGTTTCCCCCGAAAATAAGACATCCCTGATAATAAGCCCAATTGGGCTTTTGAGCACATGGCAATAAGGCCAAGTGGTTATTTCAGGGTTCAAAAAAATATAATAAGGGTCTTATTTTCAGGAAAACACAGTAGTAACAACTGGAAGGTAATGATTTTATCTTTCTGCTATGTCTTATGAGAAACCAGGCACAGCCGAAAACAAAGCTTCACCGCTTTTATTAAACATCATGAAGACCATGGTTACCTCTAACTGATACATAAGAGAATAGTGATGAGGCCATACTTAAGCTTCTGCAGACTCTATGCCTTTAAATACTACAAGAGATATATATAATCATAAATACAATATTCCTCGTTACCATGTCTATGCTAGGCTACATTGTACCTATTATATTACTCTAGAACAATGTTTCTCAAACTTAACCTTAAGATTTATGGTCTTCAACTCCCCAGCCAACCTTCTGTGTGGGGAATTCTGGGAGTTGAACTCCACACATCTTAAGGTTGCTAAAGTTGAGAAACACTTCTCTGGAAACATGAACACTGGGAATTTGAAGCCAGCAACTCCACAGAGGCACACAGTTGAATCCCCATTGGTAATTTCCACTTCTGATTGTTAACCTTACTGGTGGTCTCTGCATAATATTATGCCCCTATGGATGTTGAATGGCTGCCTGGTAGCCTGTGGAGATAAAAACAACAACAGCAGAGGATGGTGATGAATAAGAGAGAACAGAAGTAAGTAGCAACTCCTGAGATGAGGTGTGAATGACCAAAGTGAGAGAAAGATGGGCTTTCGTTCAATGCTCCTTATGTTTAGAGCTCCCCCGGTTGAGGTTGACAGTGTATTCATTACAATGATACTCACCCATCTGCTGTAAGGAAGAAAACTGTTGTCTGCAGTTTCAATTTGTTCTGCTCCATTTACTTTGGCTCTCATCTGATATAAAGGAATACATAATGAAGGTTTGGTCAGCAGTCACAACAGGGAAAATCAAACAGCTAATTTTTACAAAGGAAAGAGGTTGTGGTCTCCATTACTTTCACTAGCAGATCCTAGGAGTTTGTGTAGAATAGATATAGTATTCCTCTCTGTGGTTCATTGGTCTCCAGAGTCCCTACACCATGAGTGGAGTGAAGCAGAGGGATCGGGGCGTAGGGGGGGTGTTACAGTATTAGTCTGTAAGTACTGTATGGCAAGGACAAGGGGAAACAAGGGCATCTGTTGTTCCACACAGCCATGGCTTTTCCTGGGGGAGACTGAATAGAAGAAAGATGGAAGAGGTGCAGGAATCACATGAAGTCACATATCTTGCTTACCTTGTGAAGTATTTTATCATGGCAGTTCCAATTGCAAAGGTAGAGTTAAAACTTGAGCCTGGGAAACTCTGCAAGAGCTCTGAGAAAAAAAGTGTTGTTTGTCAGCCCTTAATTTCTTATTTTCTCTCGTTGTTGGATATTTCTTGTTCTGCATGCTATGAGTGAAATATCTCCTTTTAATTTAATTACCGTTTCCCACAAAATAAGACATCCCCTGATAATAAGCCCAATCGGGCTTTTGACTGCATGGCAATAAGGCCAAGCGCTTATTTTAGGGTTCAAAAAAATATAAGACAGGGTCTTATTTTAGGGGAAACACGGTACAATATTATTTCTATGGCACTTTTTAGGCCTTAAAACTAGTCTACAAAGTGTCTTAAAGTTTAAGCAAAAACAAAACAAAAATATTTGTCTTTGATTTCTAGACATGGCAACAAAGTGATGATATTTCATGCTACAGTTTTGATATATGCAAGTTACATTTACTGGCTATATGCCAAATTGCACATAATGTAGACAGATCTGAAACAGATTTTCTACTCTTTGTGAAATGCACTCATAAAAAGGGATTATTAATTTCTTTAGAATGGCAATAGGAGAGGGAAAATATCTAATTGCCTCCTTGCTCTTTTCTCAGATAAACATTAGGGGTGATTTAGGATGTACAACTAATACAGTTTGGAAAATTTATTGCTATGGTTGATTGAAAGCAACTGACAATTCCTTACTGCAGCATTAAAAATGGAGGGAAAATATTACATGAGGTAAACACAATCATTAGTACCCTTGACAATATATGGATGACCCTCAGTTGTACTTTTTTAATTATATGCTATGATTGGCTTTGGTGGTAGCATGAAAAAAAGACAGTTACGGTATATGAGCTTTTCCATTTAATAAATACTGAGATTTGACATTATCTTTGCAGATAATGCATTACACCATCCTTTGGACACTAGTAAACCTAAGGTCTGCTTCCCCCTATTTCTAAATGTTTCATTTTCTCTCTTGAACAGTTGAAATGTCCCTGTCTTGATTTTCTTTTTCATAATTGCCAATCTGACACTTCACTAATGCAAGAGGATTAAGTAGCACCATATTATTTTCTTTGGATTTATTACTGAATTGAACAGAATCATTTAGGGGGCATTTAGGCCATGAAGTTCAGCCACTGTCTAAGGTCAACTTTAATTCAAATTAAAGCATCCCCAATAATCTAATCTCTTCCTAAATCAATTCAGAAAAAAATACTTCACCGCTTCGCTGAGTAATTGGTTTCACAATTATTAACAGAATAAAGATAAACCTATCCTATTCTAATGAATCCAGAGAATATTTCGTTGGAATAGTTGGCAAAGCTTCCAATTAACAGACATATTGTTCACTATTAATTATTTAGCATTGAAATGTATGTTATTATTTTGATAGCATAAACATATCTTTGACATTTGTATTGACAAAACATTAATATTCATGACAAATAGGAATTTAAAAATAACATGACATGAACCAAAAAGGAAACTGAACATCTGTCTTGTACAACCTGACAATCTTTGTAAAGATATTGCTACTAAAGAATAGAAGGAGGAGCCATTTTAGTGAGCTATTTTTAAATGACCTTTTTCTGTTTCATTTGTGGATACAACCTTCAATAAAAGCAGTTCTCGGTTCTTACATTTTATCTGAATTCAATTCATGTGTCCTAGTAATAATAAAAAAAACAAAGCAGTCTCACTCACAATATTTTGGAATAAAGGGGAGAAACCAAAATACAGTACATTATCCTTCTTGAGCTGATAGTTCCTATTCATTATAATGAACTAGATTCAAAGAATAATTCTGCTAAATATTAGATGTTCTGCTGCCTGACGAGTTTCTTTGAAAACAAAAAGAACTTCAAAGTAGATTGTGATGAATAAAACCTATCACAAAATGAAGCATGGAATGTTTCTGTTCCAAGTTTCTAACCAGAAAGCAATGATCTTTTCCAGAATACATCATTCATCCCTCTCTTCATTATCTTACTTTATCATCCCAATAGTCAGCTGAGATTACCATTCACATTAAGTTTCCTTAGAATTTGTGTCCCCATAGTTTTTTCCTGAAATATTTTTTTGTAGTTCTCTTAACTATGGGGTTTTTTTCAATGTGCTATCTCTTCCTCACTAACAATGTTACTTTGGCTAAATAAGCAACAGGACACTTACTTGGACAAAGGAAGCAGAATGGTGGGGGAAAGTGTTCATAGGAAAAAGTCAAAGCTCATATTATCTATTCGTATGGATGCAACTAATGTAATATGGCTCCTACCCAAATAGATTTTGTTCTGTGTTAATAGTATGCATTTAATAAATTTGATTGATGATGATGAAATAGTCATTCCTTACTGTATTTATCCTCTCTGTCAAACCTGATAGTGAAAATGTGAAATCCATAGACACATAAACTCTGACCCTACAGATATTATCATCTGGTAGAAATTACAAAACTCCATATAATGCCACAGATAGCTGAGAATATCAGCAAGTACTTTCTTCCAGTGAACTTCTTGATTTAAAAAAAAGAAAGTATAAATACTGCATGGGACCAACACATACAAATTCCATTTTCCTCCAAAAGCATGCAATGAAGTCTACAAAATGGTGTAAGAACTAACATTAAATATCATAAAGTATTAGGGAAAAGAATATTAAGAATTATCAGGGGCTAATATAGCAAATCAAACTGCACTTCAGCAGAGATGTAGAGCCAATTATATATTCTGAAATCAGATATACCAGAAGCTATTTGTGCTTAAACCAGTAGAACTATCTTTCAACACATTATTTTTCTGTGCTTCTAAAATTAAAGGTGAGAGACCTATATTAAAATAAAACAATTGAAAGTATTATAATAAAAGCCTTAATATTGATTAGGTTATTAAAATTAAATAAAGCTATATGCCATCTATAAAAGGCACACAACAGGATTTTATTTTAATTCCATTATTTTTCCTTACTGAACACAAGATGACATCTTCACAAATTATCTTAGTGAGAGCAATTCTCCTTGAAGTAGCAAACAGCTCACCTGTGTCTGTCTGATATTCCATAGCCGCAGATGTGTACTTGAGAGAAGATGGATATACATTTCCCAGAAGACTTTTAAGTACTTTTGAACCAATACTTCATCACCATTATTTTCCAGATCTGCATCCTTTTGTAATAAAAGTTTTGGTCTTGATCTTCAATGCTGTGCATGCTTTGAAAAGATGGGTTTTTTGCATAATGCTAGGTCATATGCAATAAAGGATTATTATAAATCAATATTATATAATTTATTCTGATAAAAGTAGAGAGCAATGCCATCTTTTTAAACCTTCTATGCAGTTGTACAGGTAACTCAGGTAACTCATTTAGAATTAATTCCAGGTATCAAATTGCAGCAGATGTGGAAGATTGGCAGGGAAGAAATTCTTTGCTTTTGGTGTTTAATTATATTATAATGTGAACTACAGTTATTTTAAAAAATCCATATTAACTCTTTTCTTCATGATGTGCAGCCATCTCAAATCTTGCTCATCTAAAAATGATGCATACAGAATAATGCTTAACTTCCACAACTAAATCTCTTAGGGATTAATGGTGTACATTTGTGTGTGTGTGTGTGTGTGTGTGTGTGTGTGTGTGTGTGTGTGTGATTTATCAGAGCAGCAGCTTTTCTGTGGAACCACAGAAGTTGGAACCATCTGGAATGGTTACTATAGAAACAGCAGAAGACTGAGGGAGGGAAAGAATGGATGCTATGACAACCTTTGGGAGTTTCCCAGGAAACCAAAGTTGCTATGGAAACTGTACCACTCAGGTCCAAATTAGTAACTTCCGCTGCAAGGCGTGTTTGTCACTTTAATCTTCTTGTGATAGATGAAACCACTTATCTTACATGCATTGGACATTTATGGAAATACCTTTTGCTTTTTGTTTTTTGAAGCTGCAGTCAAAATAAAAGCCTGCTAGAAATTTACTAAAAACTAAATAATTCATCTTATTCAGATCATCAGGATATGATGAGTCAGTCAGTCAATTGTTCAGTCTCATTGTATAGGAAGAAGTAATACTACAATACCCAGGTAGCACTTCAGATTCAAAGCTGCAATTCTTTGGGAATTCAGGGATCAAAGAAATCCAAAATCACAACGGAGGCGTTTCCCTTGTTGTATTAAAGCGATACGGCATATGTCATGGGAGATTCAGAATACACATGGCTCTAACCTTTTTTAAAAAAACCAAGATTGCAACCTCATACATCAGATTTTCAATTGTGGCCATCCTATTATAATGTGAGATAGTTTGTGATATTTATATCAGCTTATTTTTCTCATTCACTGGAGCACAGTTACATTCATTATCCTTACACTCCGCTCCTTTCAATCCAACAAGTGTATACATAAAAGAAAAGCAAATCAACAATGTAGCTGCTCTCTATAAAATCAGACAAACACGTTTCTCATTAAAATCCCAATGCCCTGCAACAACCTGTGCAGAATAAAAACCTGTTTCCAAAGGGAGCAACAACAACACATTCCTTGTGTTAACTTATCTACCTTCTTTCTTAATATCTCCTTGGTTCTTTGTTCTTCTAAAAAAATATTCTATCTTCAGAAGGGAGGACCAGAAAAGTATATGTACTAAGCAAGAGCACAAAGACTGACAATGATGCATGTTCCTCACAAATACTGATTACGCAGACTTCTTGTGATTTTCTTTCAATCTCTGCAAAAGGGTGTCTTTTAAACATCAGTAAATATTTTTTTAATAGTCACGCAGTTGGGATTGTTTGTGCCGGAGCAGTTGTTTGTTTTAAAAGCAGCCTGTTTGAATGCATTGTTGCTGATGCCTCCCTCCTCTATCACCATATACTCTGACTTGCTGAGAGTGGAATTACTACGAGCTTTCTTCAGCTCCTCAGTGGAGGAAAGGTGCTGGCAGCTTCCTACGTGCATATATTGAGCTTGTTCTTCCCCTTCTGTTTCCCGGTGGTAAAAGTAGTTGAAGTTGGAGACAATGACTGGAACAGGCAAGGCAATAGTCAGCACACCAGCGATGGCACAGAGAGATCCTACTATTTTGCCTCCAATAGTGACAGGATGCATGTCCCCATAACCCACAGTGGTCATGGTTACCACAGCCCACCAAAAGGCATCAGGGATACTGCTGAAACTTGAAGTGGGATCATCAGCTTCTGCAAAATAGACGGCACTAGAAAAGAGGATAACACCGATGAAAAGGAAAAAAATGAGCATAAGTTGTAACTCCAAGGCTACCTGGATAAGAAAGAGGCTACCTGTCCTTGCCATGGATGCATTGAAATGGAAGGTGT
>JANHFM010002472.1:25809-36221 GCA_032468115.1 Grayia smithii | reverse complement strand
GTTCTGTTAACTTCCAACACATTACAGATTTTCTGCTGCTTGGACCGACATATTTTTGTACAGTTATACTGATAGCACTATTTTGTCTACCTTTTCTGCTTCATGGGCATTCATAGGCTACTTCCAGATGCTGATGGCCATGAGGACAGAATTGGATTAATCCTGCAGGCACGGCCATTCCTTCTAAGATTACCTGAGATGAAGTTCACATGTTCTCAATTGCTTTTTCTCCTTTTAGCTTACTGTCCTCCACGACTGTGACCTGTCATCCAGGCTATTTTGGGATATATATTTAGCATTCTCTTAATTGAACAGTTTGACAGAAGGCTAATTATGCTATTCTGAGTACCTGCTTACACTCACCTAACCCTGTCGTATCCCACATTTGCAAAAGTCGTTAGTTATTTTCCAGCTGGTGAGCAATGCATGATAGGAAGGGAAGCCAAGGAAAGAGAAACCAAGGGAATCCACCAATTTCTTTCCTTGCTTTGTCCCAGATAAAAACAAAAAAGGAGGGCACCAATCATCAACGTAATTGCTGTGTAGCATATATATATCCTTAGAAATTGGGGCAGCAAATTTTAGGCCAATGTACTTTTCTGCTGACCCCAGAATTAGGGGATAGGACTTTAAACGGTATAATGGGGTTACCAGATTAGGGCTGCAAACACCCAGGTACTTTGGTGCTTTCTGAGCTTCTTGTTTCTCAGAGATGTTTCATTACCTAACCAGGTAATATTAGTGCTGATGTGTGTGGGGTTTGCTCTGTTTATATAGAGTAGCTGGCCCTGCCAGTATTAGTGGAGGTATGGTTTTCTCCTTGGCAGTTCCTTGATGAGGGCATTGTATAGTGTGTGATTATTTTTTTTAGTGCTAATCCCCGATTATTTGGATGTTGGCTACTGGAAATGATGTGTTTTGGGGTTTTTTTGTTTCCCACCAAAATTGGCAGGGGAAGCTACAGGTAGCCCTTGACTTATGATCATTCATTTAATGATGTTTGAAGATACAATGGCCTATAAAGTTTTGCACTGATACCACCATGTGGTTGCATGTTAGGTGCTTGGCAACTGGCTCTCATTTATGACCAGGTGGAGCATCCCACAGTCCCGTAACCATGATTTGTTATCCCCCCCAAGTTTCCAATGGTTTTTTTGCCACTTTCCAGCCAACACCATCCATTTGGCATAATGGTTTTGCTTAGCCATTATGTATTTCGCTTAATTAGAATTTAGAATAACAGAGTTGGAAGAGACCTTGGAGGTCTTCTAGTCCAACTCCCTGCTTAGGCAGGAAACCTATACCACAAATGGTTCAGACAAATGGTTATTCAATCTCTTCTTTAAGAACTTCCAGTGTTGGAGCATTCACAGCTTCTGGAGGCAAATTGTTCCACTGATTAATTGTTCTAACTGTCAGGAAATTTCTCCTTGGTTTTAGGTTGCTTTTCTCCTTGATTAGTTTTCATCAAACTAGACATACCCAATTCCAGCAACCGTTCTTTATGTTTTAGCCTAATCATCTTTGTTACTCTTCTCTGCACTCTTTCTACTCTTTCTAGAGTTTCAACATCTTTTTTACATCGTGGCGACCAAAACTGGATGCGGAATTTCAAGTGTGGCCTTACCAAGGCTCAAGGCATTATCAAGTGGTATTAACGTTTCACATGATCTTGATTCTATCCTTCTGTTTATGCAGCCTAAAATTGTGATGGCTTTTTTGTCAGCTGCAGCACACTGCTGGCTCATATTTAAATGATTGTCCACTAGGACTCCAATTACTATGTGATTTGGATTTAACAACTGCTGTAAAAACAGCAAAAAAAAAATTTAGGTCCAATCTCATGAGTACCTTGACTTACAATGACAATTTTTGACCAAAATTCCAGTCCCAATTATGTTTGTAAGTTGAGGACTACCTACACTGTATATAAACAGGGAGGAAAACCCACACTGACTTTCACTGATGGTATTATCTCTGTGTATGTGTGTGCGTGCGTGCATGCGTGCATGTGTGAGATAAAGGAAAGATTGCCTACAGAAATCACTACCTTTATTTATCCTCCCCACTGCAGAGTAGAGAGATTGGAGAGAAAGATTTCAAGAGAATAAGTCGTGGCTCTTCTACACTTCAATAAAAAGTGGCAGTAGGAAATGTTTCAGGAAAAGAAGAGCTTGCTTATAGAAATTGCTTGCTTTTTTCATCCCATCCCCCTGCAAAGCAGAGATTGGAAAGAGATTTCTAGAGAGTACTATGCCTGAGGTTCCCAGCCTTGAGCTGCTGATATGGTCGGATTGTTTTTAGAAAAGCAAATAGCTTATTTTCTTCCAATCCTTTTCTCTTCAATTAATCTGTGAGGTGAGGATGGGGGAGAAAAAAAACCACAGGTTGGGCAAAGAGCCACATCTACGGACCGAAATGGTGTGCACATGACTGAGAAATGCTGCAGAGGTCATAAATGAGCTGTAAAGTTACTTTTTCACCATTGTTGTAACTTGTCACTGAACAAGTAGATAATAAATGAGGATTAACTGTACATGATTTCTTTAGTATTAAGAATATCTATTTTAAAGTTTAGGAATAAAGCTGTGCCTTAATGGCATTTAGGGTGAAACTTTAGTCTGCTTAGTTTTATAAATCATTGATAGGAACAAAACAAGTTGAATTCCATCAGGTATGGGCGAAAAAGAACAAACTGGCTGATAACATTCCAGGATTTTAACGTTAATAAAGAGTCTAGTACAAAAATCAAAATTCTGCTGTTACTTAAAGAAGCCCAGTGATAAACCATTATTACTGTGTATTTCCTACAAAATTAAGATATATTACTAACCTGGCTCTTGTGGATAGAAATGGCCCAGGCAAGCTTCAGGGGCAGCTGCTGGCGACTCAGGTAAGTGCCTGCTGGCCCCTTAAAAACCCATCTTTCCAAGCCAATAATATTAATCACACCACAAAGAAATCTCACTTTAGGCAGGCCTGTAGCAAAAAATACAAGTCTATAGTTATTATTCGGTAGTGCAATATGTCACTACTGCTGGTTACAGGTAGTTCTCAACTTACAACCATAATTTAGCCTGAAATTATGGTCATAGGTTCTGGATGGTTTTAAGGAGGACACCATATGACCATGGCTGATTTTATCTATTTTGCAATGGTTAAGTAAATACAAAAGTTAAATGAACTCTCATGGTCATTAAATAAAGCCATTGCTTTTTGCCAGAAAATAGAAATAAATGGCAATTCCCAGTAAAAAAAAAAAAAAAGCCAGAAATTGCAGTCATGGGGGACACTGCAAATGGGCATAAATAAATCTAGTTGTCAAGTGCCTTAATGGTGATCACGTGACACGAAGCGGGGTGGGGCAGGGGCAGCAATCAGAACTTTGAAACCAGATTGTAAGTATCAAATGGTTGCTATATAACCAGTTGTAAGTTGAGGGTTACCTGCATAGGTAATATGCCAAACTACCATACATCACAGTATTCTTCTACATTTTCTCATTTTATATAGAATGATTGTCAACTATATGTGAAGCAAAAATAGAACTGCTTCTGCAAAGAAGTTGTGGCACAGAGCAGAGAAATCTAAGACTACAGTAAAACTTTTCTAAAGAAACATTGCACAAAACTACATTAGAAAGTGAAATCTAGACTTGATCTGTAGCAATGGAGTTTGTTAGAACTGAACTAGATTGTTTGGGACAAAGAGAAAGGAACAACACTTTCAAACAAGTTTGACAATGGAAGAGGGATGTCTGTATAGACATAACTTTTTTGATGGCTTTCCTTGCTATTTTTTATTAATATTCATGCCATTGTTGCATTACAATCTTAACAGTTGAACGTATTTTCTCCATTGCAAGAAGAGACCAAACCACATGACTACCCGTGAGGAGATCATCCAAGGTGTGCCTGTCAGAAACCAACCTTTTCCTTCAGTTTCAAATCCAATCACAATGCCACGAGCCCCATTCACCAGACCTTGAGAAACATCAAGATTCTTTGTAAGCATCACCTATTAAAAAAGGAAAGTCACAGGAATGCTTTTGTGGATTTTTCTGTGGCACCTTCTAAAGTAGATTTACTTCCAATGCATGTTAACAAAACCATCCTCCACCCATTTGTGGGTAAGAGAATCATCCAGAGAAGTGCTTAGCAATTAGGATTTAGGCGTTAAAATCGAAGAGACTCTAGCATTTGGCAAGAAAGAGAAGCAGCCACAACACTTCTGTCCCAAGCAGTGCTGTTTTGTTTGTTCACCTGGGCACCTTCCTTGAGTTCAATCATGCTCTTCACAGGACATTGTGCATCAAAAGTTTTTGCCAACATAGGATCACTGTCAACAGCCTTGAAAGACCTTAGCTGTCCTGGAAAAGAAATAACATTTTATTCACTAAAGTTCTGATTGCAGTGTTGCAAACTTGTATCCTCTCAGACATCCTGCAACACTAAGCTTGTTAACATTTAAAAAAATAATAATAAATAGGAATGGAAACTGGCATGCTTTAAACTAAAGCTCCAGCCTCTAGAAAAAAGACCTTTAAAGTATTTGAAGAACTAAAATGGTAGGGGACTACTGAGCATGGATTTGTAAATACAATAGAACAGAATAAATCTTTATTGTCATTGTCCCCTTGCAGAAACAACGAAATTCCTCGGTTGCTACATAACTCAGATAAGGCATTCCACATCAATTTAAAACAACAATAAGTGTTAAATAAGTGCAATTGCTATAAAAGTAGTAGCAGGGAGGGAGGATAGGGGAATAACAGAAAAGTAAAGATTTCACAAGCAACATACCTACCTGGTTAATTTCTGAGAAATGGAGGTTCTGTGACTCATATCAAAAATTATGTGAGTAGACAACCCAATATTGCATCTAGTTTATGAAGCTGCCCCAAAGTATGTTCTCAAATTTCCAGATTTATCCAATTGGTGCAAATGAGTGGGGGACTTCTGGCTAAATTTAGTTTGAATTTAATACCGATAACTTCCTAAATAATGTTCCAGCAATTGACCACAAGCCTCTCAGTTTATCCTTCTACAATCAGAAATATTTTGAACATCAAGAGTTCACAAGATTCCCAAAGTGCAACAAACTTATAATCTCTACAATTGGTAGAACAGTATATCACTTTTGCCATTTCATTCAAAACAAAAATAAAAGAAATAATTCCTATTATTGGTTCTAAGTTTTTACAATCATATCGGAAGTCATCTTCTTTCTCAAAGGCAAAGAAAGAGCTACTTACTGTACCTCACTCACTAGGTGTTGCTGTATGATTCTTACCAGCTAATTGCTGCAGCTGCATGGTATTTGTGAACTCTACATCATCCTTGTGAGTACACAACCGTGTAGCCAATATTCCATTTCTCTCCACTTTTTGCATTACTGTTTGAGTCAGCAGTCTGGTGACTTCCTCTGTACATCTGTCAGATTGTAGTAGAGTTATTTAAAATTACAAGAGCTAAGACCTGTAATGGAGATCCATGGATGTATAGAAATCCAGGCATCACAGCAACTCTAGAAAACACTAAATATTTATCTATTTGACAAACTGTACTGTATATTTCCCTGCTTGTTGAGGAAAGAAGACCATTCTTCCAATCTAATTTCCTATTCCACTTAACTCATGGGTGTCAAACTTGCCACATCATGTTGCCATCACGTGACGTTTCATGACGTTTTTCCCCTTTGCAGAGTTGGGGTGGGTATGGCCTGCATGTGACGCATCCGGACCGCGAACTGCCAGTAGCTGTCTTAACATGCCTGTCTTAACCCCATGCATGCTACAGTACAATTCCATCAACTCCAACCAGCCTGGCTAGCTGAACCAATGAATCAGGACGGTTGGCATAACAATTGTTACAAATTATTTCATTGGTAGCAAATATCAACCAACACTTCTCTTAGGATCCCAGCATTCAAAGAATGTTACATTTGAACTTTTGTGAACAATTAAAAGAAAATGATGACATTTTAATCAGCATTCAAACTTGGCAGATATAACAAATGTCAACATTCAGAAATAAAATTAGGGAGAGATGGGAAAAGAAGTATCTCTAAGTTTCAGTTATCCCATCCCAAGAGGACAGATCCCCATCCTTTCCCACCTGATGGTTCTAATCAGTGGTGGGTTGCTCCCGGTTCTGTCCGGTTCTTAGAACTGGTAGTAAAACCGGCAGAAGGCTCTGCCCACCCACCCAGACATCATCATAGGGCGATCTGCGCGTGCACAGAAGAGCGTGTGCATGCCCCCGTTGTGAACCATTACTAAAGGTAAGTGGAACCCACCCCTGGTTCTAATGATATCTCACCTGCCAAGACGGACAGCGTTCAGAAGAGAAATGAACTCCTTGTCAGTCTGTCTCCGAACCTCTGTCAACTCCATGTTCAGATGGATGCACTTTCTCCAGCTCTTTGCCTATAAAAGCACACTCCTGGTCAGCCTGTGACCGATCACATAGTTAGAAGCAGCAGCAGCAACTACAACAAACCTGGAAACAGAACTTGGGCTGTCTGTGGTCCTTAGTAACGGGAGGCAATTGCAAGAAGTCTCCACAGATAATAAGCTGGATTCCTCCAAATGGATCCTCGCATCTCCTGACATCTCTAGCCAGAATGCAAACAGAAAAAGATTCAAAAATGTTTTTTTTTTTTAAAGCCATTAAAAATTTTTAAAATGTTCTGGGCCAAGAAAATTGAGTGCAGTATCCAAGAATAATTTTTTTTAGTGCTTCTGCAATCCCAGGATTCCCAGTCAAGCTGGAAAAACACCAAATTATGAAAGGATGACTTAAAAGTAAGTCATACTCCCATTTCCAATAGCTGGCTTTCTTTCCTTTCCTCTTATTTCCTTCCTTCCTTCCTTCATCCCTCTTTCTCTCTTCTCTCTAGAAGCACAGTGACAATACTGGCTACAATCCTGATCCCTTCCAAGCTCTCAGTCCATTGCAAAAACCTACAATTCCTCTAAGGGTTAATTAGACCACTGGCACACTTCCTGCCAAAATCTGAAAAAAATGTTTCAGGGATTTCAGACACTTTTGATAGGGTGCATGGGGAAGTAGTAAAAAGCTGGAGAATATGATACATGCTTCAAAGTATACTCTAGTTAGTGAAATTAAGATTGAGAGTCACAGCTAGACTCTAAGCCAGTTCATGAGTTAACAAGATGTTCGATCTTTTAGTTACTCACACTATATTATTGTGGCAGAGAAGTGGTCATTTTATGACTGTTTGGTTGAATCTTGCTGAAATCTCATGACTCTCAGCACTTTATATAAATTTAAAAAAAATCAGAGTATCTATGGTACAATATGATAAAAGTGATGAAAATAAAGCATATAATTAATAACCAAGGTAGAGATTAACAATACAATTAACAAAAATAGAAAATAAAAAAAGATGGCATAGTGGTTAAGCATCGCGAACCTTCTCTGGAAATACTCTGTTTTCAACAAACTTCTAAATGTCATCCAGGAAGAAACTAATCTAATATCCATAAGGTGACTGCTCCTTGGCAGCCTGCAACACTTCCTGTGGAATTCTAGATCCATTTACTTAGGAGCAAAGCAAGTATAGGAATACCATCCAGAAAAGGAGGTTCTACATACCTAGCCACTGCTTCCAGTTTATCAAAGAATTCCCCCTCCACCATTGAGATCTCATCGATGATCAGACAGCGGCAATTCAGCCATTGCTGCCGAACCCCAGGTCTCTGGGCCAGCTCAAGACACTGATGCAGAGGGGCCTTTCCTGACCCAATGCCTACAAAAGGGAAAATGAGAGGGCATGACAGTGGCATACCATGCCCAAATTCTTTCAACCTCTCTCCTTCTCAGTTACCTGCAAAAGCATGGAGGGTGATGCCCCCTATCTGACATGCTGCCACTCCTGTGCTGGCTGTGATATAAGTGCCATTTGGAGGAAAGGAGGCCACAATCTTTTTCAGTAAATAAGATTTTCCAGTTCCTTTGAAAACAAAAGTTAATTTTAGAGAAGCACTGTTCAGCTCAATTCATTCAAAGTTGCTCATATTTTCCTCTCTACATTTTTTTTTATTATTCAGGGAGTAGTTAAATGTCAAGTTGCAGGACCACCTTTTGCCTTCCTCCCACCGCCCGACATATGACTGCCCTCCTCAGGGTGCCGTCGGCCAGACAATGTCGGCCCCCAGAGTGAGGCCGTTCTCAGTGGGCGCACCGATCCTCTGGAATGGATTGCCCACTGAGCTCCGGACGTCCCCTGACCTCCGCTCCTTCCGCTGCGACCTCAAGATGTGGCTATTCCAACAAATTGTCTGACCTGATAGTGGGCTTTTTAAAAATATTTTTAGTTGTTTTTAATTGATTTTTAATTGTTATTTTAAATTTAAACTAATTAATTGCTTGTTTATTGTTGTTTTAACCTTTGTAAGCCGCCCTGAGTCCTTCAGGAAAAGGGTGGCATAGAAATCCTAACAATAAATAAATAAGTACCATATCAAGTTTCCTGTGCTTAAGTTGTGACACTTAGGATACAACACTGAGTCAGTTTAAAACAGAGCAATTCCACTGAACCAAGGACTGTGTTTGTGGGTATTAAAGAAATTTTAACAAAGTAAAAACCATTGAAAAAGAAATAGAGTACATAAGGAGAAATAGTGTATAGTGAAAAAGAAAAAAGAAAAAGAAAAGGAAAAAAATAGAAAAAGGAAAAAAGGAAAGGAAAGATTATAAGGAAGCATTTTATGATCTTCTTTGCAGGAATTATAAATGCATTTACATTTTATCCTCTCTCTAAGGTTACATCATAGCTTCCTTCTTTCTATAAACTGCCCTTTTTTAATTGTCAAACTCATAAATCACAAGGTCACTTACTTTGGTCAGTAAAAAGTCCAAAGGGTAAGAGCAAACAGAGCATTACAGTTTAATGCTGTAAATAAAAAATGAAGATTCCAATAGGAAATGAATAAATGTAGCTCGGAGTTGAATGATGGAGTCCTTAATGATCTCTGATCTTGGTTATTTGCCTGCAGGTGTTTCATTACCTGATCAGGTAACATCATCAGTGCTAGTGAGAGTGGGGCTTGCTCCCTGTTTATATAAAGCAGCTTGCCCCACCAGTCTTGGTTTTTTTCCCCTCTTGGTAGTTCCTTAATTAGGGTATTGGTTTATAATACACTAATGCTTGGATTTAGGATTTTACAATACCCAATAATCCTCAGAATTAGGATTTTACAATATCTTAATCAACTACCAAGGAGAAAATGACAACCCTACCAACACTGGCAGAGCAAACTACTGTATATAATCAGGGAGCAAACTCTACACCAGGTAGCATTGATATTACCTGGTCAGATAATAGCTATAGCACTTAGATTTATATACCGCTTCACAGTGCTTTACAGCCCTCTGTAAGCAGTTTACAGAGTCAGCATAATAATCTGGGTCCTCATTTTACCGACCTCGAAAGGATGGAAGGCTGAGTCAACCTTGAAACGTCTGTGAGCAGACAACGAAGCTCAGAGATTACCAAGGATGCCATTTTCAACCCTGAGCTACATTTATTCACTTCTATTGGGATCTTCATTTTCTATTTGCAGCATGACCTTAACATCATTTACTCTTACCCTTTGGACTTTTTACTGACCAAAGTGACCTTGTGAGTTATTGGTTTGACAATTAAAAAGGGCAGTTTATCTCAAAAAACTCCACAAAAAAATGAAAATAATCTATTCATGCACTCTCAAAAGAAATCCCAAACCATTAGTTCAGTGTTTCTCAACCTTGGCCACCGGAAGATGTGTGGATTTCAACTCCCAGAATTCCCCAGCCAGGACTGGGGAATTGAAGTCCACACATCTTCCAGTGGCCAAGGTTGAGAAACACTGCATTAGTTAAATCTCTTATGAATAATAGCAGTGGGAGTTCTTTAGCTTAAATCCCCAACATACTCATAAAAAACATCTGGCATTCCTAATTTGAAATGACTAATCATGCCCCCTTCCCACCCTTTTTCATTTACCAGCACTCCCTGTGAAGAAGACGTTCTTTCCACTCAACACAGCATTCAGCACTCTTGACTGTTCCTGGGAAAGCGTTGCTCGGGCGCCCATCAACCAAGACTTCTTCACCTGCTTTTCTTCAGTCATCTGGTGAGACAATCTATATTTAACTGGCATCCCAAAGGCAGAGGATATATATTTGAATCTCGGGAAATCAGAACTGGTTATTATAGTGAATGCCGTTAACGGTTTACACTTTTATCTCTTTGCCAAAAAGGGAAGGAAAGAAAGTTCTTGATGAGGGAAGAGGAGTTGGGAGTGAAAGTTCAGTTCTGCTGGAAATGCAGGCAGCCCTCGACTTACCATCACAACTGAGCCCAGCATTTCTCTTGTTAAGTGACATGTTGGTTCAGTGAATCCC
>JANHFM010002468.1:164194-188477 GCA_032468115.1 Grayia smithii | reverse complement strand
ATTCTGGAAGTTGAAGTCCATACATCTTCCAGAAGCCAAGGTTGAGAAACACTGATCTAACCCAATTCCTCACAGCTTTGCCCAATGGTGGAGAAGACACTTCCCTGTGTTCAAAAAACTAATCTTTTGAAGATGGTAGTACAATGGGAATTTATGCTCTTCAAGGATAGACACCATCATGGGGAATGAAATAATTCCTCAAATATTCCTCTCTCTATAACATAGTTGGAAGGGACCTTGGAGATCTTTTGTTCCAACCTTCTGCTCAAGCAGGAGACCCTATGCCATTCTGGACAAATGACTGTCCAAACTCTTCTTAAAAACCTCCAGTGATAGAGCATTCACAACTTCTGGAGGCATAGTTTTCCACTGGTTAATTTGTTCTGTCAGGAAATTTCTCCTTAGTTCTAAGTTGGATCTCTCCTTGATAAATTTCCATCTGTTATTTCTTGTCTTGCCCTCAGGTGCTTTGAAGAATAGATTGGCCCCTTCTTTTTTGTGACAGTCCCTCAAATATTGGAGGGACTGCTATCATGTCACTCCTAGTCCTTCTGTTTATTGGACTAGACATACCCAGTTCTTGCAACCATTCATCATATGTTTTAACTTCCAGCCCCCTAATCTTTTTTGCTCTTTAGACTCTCAACATTTTTTTTTAATTGTCTTGATCATATATGTGGTGACATATAATGGGGCTATATAAAAATTATAGACCCAAGTTCAGTGCTTGTTGAAGTGGAAGCTTGGTTCAGAGATCTTAGCTATAAGTCAACTTGTAACTATTTTAGAGATGTAGAAATTTATAAAGTACTGGATAAGACCAATAGTAGTCCATATAGTTTAGAGTTGTCTCCTGCCTTAAGTCTTTTGCATTCTCTGAACATGGCAGGATTCAATGAAGGCTATTTGAATGCAAAGTGTGAGCCCTACTGTTGAACTTACTGAGAAACAGACAGAATTTCAGCTCAGACAATTCATGCAACCATCAACAGAATGCAATACATTGGTTGAAAGGAAATTATGGCATGCTAAATTATAAAGCAGTATTTTAAATAGTTAGAAATGGAAAGAAGTATCTTAAATGGTTTTGAACAACATATTGAAGCTAATTTGAAAAGTTACTCATTACTAATATTTCTATTGGAAGTCTATTGAAGAAATGTAAAAAAACCTACAAACCTGGCTTGAAACACAAAATATTGTAAATCACATAAAAACTAAGGAACTCTAATGTTACTTCGATACATGGACAGATTAAATTTATAAGGTTGAGTCACCCTTCTATATTACAATTGACTTTAATTCTGTATTTTTAAACTCAAAACCTTTTTATCAGAGATTTTCCACATAGTAATCTAAACAGCCATTTGCATACAATGTCCATCCAATATCTGCAAAATTGGAAGTAGATGTTCTTCATATTTACCATTTTTGTCAGAATCCTGGAGTGAAAATTATATGTTCATCACCCTGCAGTTCCCATCTACTCTTTTAAAGCAATACATTAATTGCAGTGTATCTAATTTGACTTCAGTGAGAAAGAGAAATAAATAAATCATGCATTTTGTTTATGTTATGTTTCTTTGATCCACTTACACTGAAGTAAATCCAATTATGTTCAGGATAAGTTAGGCAAATGTGTAGTGTCACAGAACATGTTTATACATGTTTACTCAGGAGAAAATACCACTGAATTCAGTAGAATTCCACTGTCATAAGATTACAGCCTCAGGTTTAATATTATTAAAAACAGCAAATAAGGAGTATTTTCTCCTTCCTCACAATATTAGAAACTGGAATTCTGTCATGAAGCTGAGTGGAAGGAGATTCAGGGTGATAAAAGGAATTTGCTTCACTAAAATGCACAGAAAGTTATAAACTTGAATGAGTTTTAAAGAAAATTAGATACATTCATAGACACAAAGTTGCTAAACCCAATGATGTCAATATAAATTATTTTCAATACCACAAGCAGCAGCTACTAAGGAACAATATCAGGTTTTTCCTAACATGTTTTGGGCTATTTATTCTGACTGCATTATGGGAATAGGTTATTAGGGTGTATTGGTTTGATCCAATGCAGTGTGTTTGATAGTTGTATCAGTTACTCAATTCCTTTCCCAAAATATAATATCCTAACCTGTGGTTAACCTGAAATTAAATGGAAAATGAATATTATAAAGAGCCGTGGTGGCACAGTGGTTAGAGTACAGTACAGCAGGCTACTTCTTCTGATCACCGGCTGTCAGCATTTTAGCAGATTGAATCTCACCAAGCTCAAGATTGACTCAGCCTTCCATCCTTCCGAGGTGGGTAAAATGAGGACCCAGATTGTTGGGGGCAATACGCTGACTCTGTAAACCGCTTAGAGAGGGCTGTAAAGCACTATGAAGTAGTATATAAATCTAAGTGCTGTTGCTACTGATACTGTTGTGGCTGATTTCTGGCTCCATTTTATGAAGACCTTTTTAATATTTCAAATGTTATAGTGTTTTGTGTCATTTTTTAAAAAATCTCCATCCCAATCAAAACCAAAGGCATTTTTTCCCCCCCGTATCTTGAATCTTTAGTCCCCTTTAATGTCCAATTTTAATCATGGGGTCTCTAATCTGCATTATGATTTACAACAAACAAAATAATTCTAGTTCCAACAAAAGCCATTTATTTTATATAGTAGTTAGTTCCAAAATCTTATAGTAAAAGTTTCAGTACTCCCATATGGTTTGGTTCCTTAATTAGTTTATAACTTTCTTAGTTCAAAATCTTATTTGTCTTTTTGATATTTATTTAATAATACATTAATTTATTTATACTAAAAAGTAAATAGTACATTTATTTATACAATCAATAATATTTATTGCTTAAGTTCTTAAACTTGCATGTAATTTTTTTCTATAAGTTACAAAAATTTTGAATAGCCTTAAGACAGTTTAAATAGGCAACTTCCAAAAGATTTTGGTTTATGAACCTAAATAAATAGGCAACTTCTATTAGGTTAGTGAACTGAGCATCCTTTAAAAGGTTTTTCCCTGGTTGTGAGCTTAATGGTTGATTCCATTGTCTCCTGGCACTCAAACCCGCAGAGTCTGCTATCCTGTAGATTCCTTATAAGGAAATGTCTAGAGTAGGGGTGTCAAACTCAATTTAATTGAGGGCCGCATCAGGGCTGTGGTTGACCTTGGGAGGGGGGGCGTGGCCGACTGGGTGGGCATGGCCAACTGGGTGGGCATGGCCAGCTTGATGCCACTCCCCAAACTGCTGGCATGTTTCCTCTTCACATTGGGTAGACTGGGCCAAAGCAACATGGGCCCGATGTTTCCTTTTCGCACTTGGTAGACCAGGCGAAAGCGACGTGGGCCAGTCCCTTACATTTTCCAGGACAGCCTCATGGGCCAGATCCAACCTTGAGTTTGACATCCCTGATGTATAGGTTGCCTTAGTCTCAACAGTAACTTTAAGCATCTTGCAAAGCCTAAATAATTAGGATTTAAACAATAAGAAGAGAAATTAAGCATATAATGGATTTCCATCAGTTACGGTGGGGTCCAGGAGAAGGGCCTTCTCTGCCATGTCACCTGTCCTTTGGAATATCTTACCCCTTGAGGTGGGATCAACTCCCGCCTTTCTGATTTTCCATAAGGGCCTGAAGACCTGGCTCTACCAGATGGCTTGAGGCTCCAAGAGGGGAACAATATGGTGGAGGTTGTTGATGAATTAAGAGGCAATCCCACTTCCCCCATCCCACGCATCCTGCTCCCTTCCTCCCCATCTTTGTTTTGTGACTCCCCAGAGTTACCTCGAAATAAGATGGCCGACAATACAATTTAATAAATAAAAATAAGTAAAAATAAAATAATCTTATTGTTGGGGGATAACAAAACTGATTAAACACTGTTAAATGTAGATCAACAAATGGATTGCTAAGTTACACTGTCTCAGGCACTGTTTCAAAAAGGAGACGTTCAAGGCTTTCCAAAAATACCAGAGGTTCAGGGCCACACAAATTTCAGGAAGAATATTGTTCCACAGGGCAGGAGCATCCATAGGCAAGGCGTATCTCCAAGGTCCTGCAAGATGGCATTATTTTCAGTAACAGAACCTGGAACAAGTTTTACCAAGCTGGTTTCTTCCCAATGTTGCATATTTCTAACTCACAAAATTTTATGTAATTCTGATCCGATGCAAGAAAGACAGAAATGAAGGCCCCCTCAAGTAAAACCACCTCCTGAAATTATCCAGGTTTCTCAATACACTAAGTTAGCAAAGAAATAAAAAAAAAATTCTTATTGGCCTATGAACTCGAATGTCTGAGCATTTGCTTTTTCAGCAACTCTTTCAAACTAACAGACTTTTTAACAGCAGTCCTTGCCAATGTCAATAGAAAATTATACACTTCAACATCCTGTCATCTGGAAGTCCAGCTTCCGGATAAGCCTACTTCAAAATTATATTCATTATGAATATGAAATTAGCTTCTGATTAAAGGAAAAGGAAGTGCTCATTAACTGCATCTGAATCAAAGTAAACCAACTATAATCTTCCAATATGGCTTGTTTTAGATACTCCAAAATTTAGTCTTAGATATCATCTACAGATGGATTCTATAATGTGATAGACACAACTGATATAATTATAGAACTCCAGTGATAATGTTTTTTATTTTATGGAGAAAACACCACCACCTAATAACTTACTTTTCTAAATTCAGAAAGATTGATCTCATTCATTGAGGAGAACAATAACATTTAAACCTCTTAAAACTGTAGATTAAATTTACACAGTTCTGCAGTTCATTTTACAATTATTTAACATTTAACATTTTGGCTTTAAAAGAGAAAACAATAGTCATCAATATCTCATAGGCTAATTTAAACTGAACAACATTTATTCAGAAGAAAATCCATAATCTGCTTATTACAGACTACAGCTTTATTTCGAGAATCACTAATCTTAGTTATCTCCTTTACAGTCAAGTGAAATCATAGTCACTATTCTGACTATATCTTATTTGCCCATCCCTCCTGGATAATTACTGTCATTGGATGTTATGGAAACTCAGTGCAGTTACATAAACAATTCATATCTGATTAATTCTTTTAACTGAATAAATCACAATTATGTTCAGATAATATACTAAACCTGGAAACAGGCAGTATAATTGTGCATACAGCCAAAAATGACTGCTCTTTAGTATCATATGACATTATCCATTACATTAAAAGTCCCAATTTCTGAGGTTCTCTGTGGATACTACCAAATGCTTTCAGAGGTCAATATAGCTATGAGGTCAATATAAGCCCATATTTTTGCTTATAAATCACAAAAGCTAATTTTACATATTATATTGTGGATTAATTCTGATTTAGACATTCTGAGCTTAAATCTCTTCTAGGAAATGAGTTATTTCAAAATGTATCATGGTATGACTGAAGCAATGAAAACATTTCCTAGAAATAATAGTTAAGGTTGTTGTGTTTCAGAACAAAAAATGCCTCTGACCACAGTCTCAATTCAACATTCTGAGAACAACAAACATCAGCAATGCACTTAAGGAATGAAATATCCTAGTCATGATGTTATGTATAATTTAACTAACTTCAGATTCAAGTTACAAAGTTATGCCTCAGCTATCAGTATTCTAATCTATGAGAATCTATAAGCAATCAATGGAATGGCTTGAGCTAGAGCAGATAATTTACCTGACTAATCCCAGATGGCTATAATTCTACCTATTGTGTGCAGAATTGCCTGTGTTCACACAACATCTGAAACCATGACTTATAAATTGCTGAGCCAAAACCAGATCATGGTTTAGCAAAAAGACCACACTAAAACCATGTGACTTATTCTGGTTTAGCAAATTGTACAAATAGGGCCATTACAATTTGTTTGTGTTCCATGATAGAATCATTCTGGGTTCACATCACTAGCTTTGCAAGATATTTGATCAGTTTATTGCTGTGTAGGGGCTATTTAGATTGTTACAGCTCATTTCTGCATATACTAAGCATACTAAATAGAGCATGTTCTGCTTCCCACAATTTATGGAGGGGCTGGCATGAGTAAATTCTCCCAATTCTGATTTATTCATATTTACATTTACAATGTAAAAGCTAGAACAACTCTTAAGAGATTATTTAGGACCTAAATAAATTTTAGGTCAATCCTCTGGCCGCTTGTGAGCAACTAAGGCTAAACAAATAACGACTTACCTATGATTACTTACCTATGATTAACCCAATTTGAACAAGAGCTAGATCTACAATCTAATATGCAATATAGTATGCCTGCATATGATCTAAAGTTCTTCACTTGAAAGAGCGCCTACTCTTGAAATACTATGCACAACTTATCTAGAGACATAAGTACCCCCTGTGCACAATTCACCTAGACATAAGTGCTGCTGAACCTTGTGGGAACCAACTGGTAAATGTTACCGGTTTGAACTTAAAACAGCGCTGAACGAAATCGTCTGAACACACTTAGAGAATCCAGCTGCAAAGTAGTTATTTGAATGCATCGATTAATTAAAACGAAAGCAACGCAACCTTCAGACTTCAACGCTATTTTGAATGATTCAATACTCACGACTTGTGTCACCAGCCAAGGAACTAACTCTAAACATCCCTTAAGTCCAGACCAGATCAACCCACGAGCCTTTTGGTTTGTTTTGTTTTGTTTTGTTTTGTTTAGCGAGGTTCGACCTTTTAGATTTACAGCATTCTTTCTGCCAAGCCTGCACCCACCGCAGGGCCTCTACGCGTCTGCGGTCCACAAGTCACTTCCAACACCGCAACAGCGCATCCCGGCTGAGCCGAAAGGACGGAGGGGACGGCAGGACGTCGCGGGTGGCTAATGAAACTTTCAACCCGGACCAACGTTCGTTCTCGCACTTCTCCCGCCGGCCGTCTCCGTCCCCCGCCTTCCCCTGCCTTCCCCTTTTCACTCACCCTCAACTCCCCCGGGCTTTTGCCGCAGAAACACCTGTCCTAACCCTCCTCGGGGCGGCTGCTTCAGTTGTTGGGGCCGCGGCCCATGCGGCGTCACGTGAACGGTTGCCGTCAGCCGCCCGTCACCAGACCGGCCTTTCCTCAAAGCCAGAAGCTTCTGGTTCGCTTCGGTCCCTTTTGGCCGCCAGGGGGAGCTGCCGCCCCTCCTCCTGAAACCGCGCCTGCTCTCCCTCTAATTACCGTAATTCTTGTAAAACATCGTGGTTTTTCCGCTTTGTTAAAGTTATGGTTTTCTTTCGGAAAAGGAATGGAGTCGTGCTGTCCTTTTGCTTTTGAAACGCTGGGAATTGTACTTTTAAGGAAAGTGTCCTATTTACCCTTTTCAAAATATATGATTGTCTCCCCGCCCCCCAGACTTTTGACCTTATGCCACCAGACTGGAAATTTTGGCCTTAGACAATTTAGAACTTCGTCGTCTTCGATCTGACCTAAGCATAGTACATAAAATCATCTGCTACAATGTTTTACCAGCCAATGAATACTTCAGCTACAACCGAAACAATACAAGAGCACACAATAGATACAAACTCATGGTAAACCGATCCAAACTAGACTGCAGAAAATACAATTTAAGCAGGGGTGGATTCTACTTACCTTTACTACTGGTTCTGATGATGCACGCTCTTGGCGTAGGGCAGAGAACCGTAAGTACGGGCGCGCAGGTGGGCCCAGCTCCCAGTCGCGGAGAACCGGTTCGGTGATGTCACAGCATCACCTCTACCGGATTGCACGAACCGACCCAAACCAGGAGCAACCCATCACTGGACTTAAGTAACAGAGTTGTCAATGCCTGGAATGCACTACCTGACTCTGTGGTTTCTTTCCCAAATCCCCAAAACTTTAACCTTAGATTGTCTACTGTAGACCTCATCCCATTCCTAAGAGGTCTGAAAAACAGGAGGCCAGGCTGAAACACAAGACCCTGTGCCCAAAAACATTGTACTTTAAAGCATGGTAGGACTGATAAGAACCACTTTGGTGTAATGGTTACTTAAGGCATTCGAGTAAAAATTGGGGGACTGAGTTCTAGTCTTACTCTAGGCACAAAACCAGCTGATTAATTTGGGCTGGTCACTTTCTCATTTGAACAGAAGGAGAAAAAAAGTATTGTGAAAAGCTGCAATAGTTTTGATTTAAGGAAATGAAATTGCTGCCAGCATATGGCAAATTTTAGAAGGACACAATCATGCGGTGATTGTGCATGAAGGAGTCTTATGGGAAATACACTCTGATGGGCCTCCAGTAAGCCAGTTTGATGGCGAAGACAGGAAGCAATCCTAGTCAGCTCAGAATAATCAGCATTTTAATTTTCTTATCATACCCCAGAGGCAGTGGTGAAATCCAATTTTTTTACTACCGATTCTGTGGGTGTGGTTTAGTGGGCATGGTGTAGCTTGAGCGTGGCAGGGGAAGGATACTGCAAAATCTCCGCTCCCACCCTACTCTAGGGGAAGGATATTGCAAAATCTCCATTCCCATCCCACTCTGGGGCCAGCCAGAGGTGCTATTTGCCAGTTCTCCGAACTACTCAAAATTTCCGCTGCCAGTTCTCCGAACTGCTCAAAATGTCCCCTACCGGTTTTCCAGAACCTGTCAGAACCTGCTGGATTTCACCCCTGACCAGAGGGATGCTAGAACAGGAGCATTGTGATATATTAGAAGTGTAATTAAACCCAATTTGGGAGTGCTAAACAGAATTTTTTAACTGTGCTTTGCTCAGAAAGTTTCTCAAGATTTGAAGTCTAGATTTTAATGAGTTCAAGTTTAATTTCATAACAAAATGCTTTACATATTGAATTTCCACTTGTCAAGCACTTAAAGCCATAAAACTCCCTCTATAATGGTTTTTTTATACAGAATGTATAAAAAAGAGATGTAAGACAATCTAGAACTGGTATGTTATGTAATGTTTTAATTATAAATCTGGAGAGATCTTATGCAATAAACTTTGCTTAGAAACAAAGGCAAACCAATTATTCATATATTAAGACACTGAAAAGACAAAAAATTCCCAGGGCATTTGTTTTCTAATTTGTGTATCAACTCACTTTACAAATATAAATATAACAAAGCACAGTATAATACAATGAGCATACAAATACAAAATGTAACAGTGGAGAGGACAGTCTTGTGAAATAATAATATACAGTTACAAAAGTAACTATACAGTACTTCACTCTTCAAGAAAGAAAGCTTTTGTCAACAAAAGAACTAGTTTAAGAGTCATTCACATGTATATCTGTATTCCAGAGAATCAATTACAATATCAGATTACTCCAATTAATTACTGGGACAGTAGTACTGGAAATGAACTGATCAAGGATGCCTAGGTATTAGACAATCAGATTTCTTACTTGACTTTTAAGATGGGATGTCTCCTCCTGGCCTCCTAAGAAAACATATAAAGGGCTATTTGCACAATACATTTCATAATGTAAACCTCTTACCATGTGATAGAACTCAAGAAAACAAATATTATCTGAGTCAAAATCAGGCCACCAAATCTACTAGTATACCCTGAGTAATTGTAATTTATTCTTCAGTAATCCTGAAGTGATTTGGACAGGAAATCTTGGTTTTAGAAAATTCCCAACATAATGGGCTATTCCACAATTGATCTCTGGATTTCTTAGTTTACTGTTTTTTTACCCTTGCTAATCAAAATGGAAGCTAAATGAAAATGAACTTGTAGCATGCCTTCCACTCATAATTGATGGAAGACCCAATCACAATCAGGCTACATATTTTTAAGTATCAGGAAACCCAGCCAAAACCCAAAATACATTAGCCTCAAAAGAAACCAAGTTACCAGCCAAAATCGCCTTTCAGGACAGATCTGCATTTTTCAGATGTCTGTACCACCCAGAGACTTGATAAATATATAAGTAGCAGCAGATTGGACTTGATGCATTGTACAAATGGATACAAGAGACACATCATGGGTTCAGCTAAATGTTCAATGACATTCTTGGTCCAGATGGCACAATATACATATACGTGATTTTCAGAAAAGTGGTTTTCAGTAAGTTTGTATGATAGTTTGGTTTCAGTTTTTAAAAGATGCTTTTGGATACATGAGGACATAAATGTATCAGTTATCTGTAACCTTTAAAGCATCTGCAGCTTTTTTCAGGATTATCTTTTACCTGCATGATCCAGAGAAAAGATGCAATTGCTTTAAAGAGTTGCAAACTAGTGCTACATTGCAGTGGTGGGTTGCTCCCGGTTCGGGCCGGTTCGCACGATCCGGTAGCGGTGACGCTGTGACGTCACCAAACTGGTTCTGCGCGACCAGGAGCTGGGCCCACCCGTGTGTCCCTACTTACCGTTCTCTGCGTTCCGTGTGCTCCACGCATGAGCAGAACACTTTTTTGGAGTTTTTTCCCCAAAAGTTACTGCGCATGCGTGGAGTGTGCATTTGGCAAGTGTGCGCGCCGATCACGCACAAAGCGCGTGCATTGTCAGAACCGGTAGTAAAGGTAAGTAGAACCCACCCCTGCTACATTGGGACTTGTGTGTACTCCAAACCATCTTTTCTACATTGTCTCCCAACCACTGAACAGATAAAGGAGCGTTTTAAACATTCCTACAAATCCTTCTTCTAACCTTTTCTCTCTCTCAGTGTGTTATTTTCCCCACAAGCATCTTATTTGAGAAAAAAAGTGACTGGAATAAAAAGACTAAACCAGATTCATTATTGGATCTGCCCAGTGGTGAAATCCAAATTTTTTTACTACTGGTTCTGTGGGCATGGTTTGGTGGGCGTGGTAGGGGAAGGATACTGCAAATTCTCCATACCTACCCCACTCCAGAGGAAGGATACTGCAAAATCCCCATTCCCTCCCCACTCCTGGGGGAACGATATTGCAAAATCCCCATTCCCACCCCACTCTGGGACCAGCCAGAGGTGGCATTTGCCGGTTCTCTGAACTACTCAAAATTTCTGCTACCGGTTCTCCAGAACCTGTCAGAACCTGCTGGATTTCACTGCTGGCATAGTTTCATTCTGCTTTAATAATCCTAGACCTAGTTTAATTTGGATGAACAGACCTCCAGTCTTTAGGGCACATAATGGTTGAAGGAAAATAATATTCCTTCAAAATATTCTCAGGAATATTACATTCTTTTCACAATTCTTACAACTCCCTCAAATGTGAAAAGCCTGCCTTTATAATCCAGATTCTCTATATAAACCTACATTAAGTATATGTATAAAAATTCCTGTGCATATTAAATGGTAATTCATAAAGGCTGATGGCAATTACTTCTAATAGTACAGATGGCTATATAAAAGGATGTGAATGGCTTTAAACTCAAAAGTGTTCATTTCAGCAGAAAGCATGTGTACTTCAACATATCTGTCGATCTAAAAATAGGCCAGATATTTTACATTATTAGTAATTTTCACATAGATCTATTTTAGTATCTTAGCTAAGAGAATTCTGGTAGCAGCTGTCATGTTTGTGGACTGCCTTAGCCAAATGACTCTATTTAGGAGATACAAGCAAGCTTTGTTAATTAAACAACTGATCCAAATAGGCATTTAAAAACCAGGAAACCTACAAATATGCTTGTAAAGAATCCCATTCCCAAAGGGTTGCTGTCCTGCTTAGTGCTTGGATCTAGGTGAAATTCTGATAAAACCATCAGTTGATGGTTTGTATGTAATATAAGGTATTATGATTTGTGATTGTGTTAGTCAGTGATTGTGATTGTAAAATGATTGCATTAAAGTGATTTGTGATTTCAGTTATAGTCGGAACAATAAGGTAACTATTAATAAGATATCTGTGTTACTGCAAATAAACCAGATCATAGAACTAAACTACCGTATTACAGACCTGTGTACAACCAGCCTGCAATGTTTATTAAACCACATTAAAGGGTTGTTTTAAATAATATTTCCATTATGTTCATGGTTACTATTTCCTTAGTCCACAAATGCAATTTGGAACAGAAATTTTGTAGCTTTCCAAAAGTTTGAAGAAATATGTCCAGCCTATAAGAAAATCAGTTTCAAAAAATATTACACAAAATCTTGGCTATCTTGTACAAAATGAAGTGGCTCACTCTGAATTAAGCTCTTATTAATAAATTTCTGAACACTCTTTGCAAAGGTATTTCTTTGAAACAGTCCAGATTTTAGTTTAATTTAGTTCATGCTTTTCTTTGTTAATTCAACAAAGTGGGTGCCAATCTGCCTTCAGTGAACTGCTGGACAAGGATTCATTCTCAAAACTACCTTTCCTAAGGAACTGCAAGACTTCACAGTGTTATAATTTAGACACTTGAAGGGGTAAGAATCTTATGGTTCTATCAAAGTTTTTATCTTAATATGGCAGCCTGAAATGGAACTTGAACAGAATAATTAAGCAATATTTTGCAATGTTCAGCAAGCATTTAGCATTTTACAATTGTAAACAGAACCTGCAACAATAAGAATAGATATTCTTGCTATATAGATTAAAAATCTGCCTTTGTAGTAATTCTCAGAATTAGGGTGTAGTTTTATGTTTCCATTTATAAGTGCCCATTATAAGTCTGCAAGAAGTATATTGAAAACTACCGGTAACTGCTAAGTTATTTCAGATGCAAGAAAGGTATACTTTATCTGATTTTAATGATAGCACATGAAATCCATTTATGCTAGAACTACAAAAGATTTGTTTAGATTGTACACAAATTAAATGGCACTGTACCAGTGTTGAATCAAGGCTTTCTGTTTGAGTTGTATTTTAAAATGTGTAATATTAATAGATATAATGACTATGGATGCATGTGTTTAGTACATTATTGTATATATTAAAATAAATGCTTTAAAAACTTCTATAGTTGAATACAAATTCTGTTCTATTAGAGAAATTAATCTTCAATCTCTGAAAATTTCCTTTGAAATTTCTAATACTTTCTCTGACATTAATTCAATGAATTGTTTTTTCAGAAGGATTCTTACTGTTTCATTAAATTTTAATTTATATTTGTAACATATTTTTAAAGTCTTAAAAGCTTTGAGTCATATATTAAATTTTTTTGCCAGTGATTCTACAGCTTTTTTTCCAAGCAATAAATTACATATAATATTTACTACTTGCCAAGGCATACTCATTTGAGTGAGAACTAATTCCTGGCATACTCTCAAGTTCTCGTTTCTCAAATGAAGTAAAATCTAAAGCATACTAATGTACCTTTACTCATTTCAAAAAACAGTGGGTACATAGATTTCAGGTTTGTATCAGCTACCTAGCTAGATGAAAGATGATTGATAGATGATAGATGGAACCTTCAAGTCAGTGTTGACTGCTGGTGATTAATTAGACTGGTCCCCAGTCTAATCTTGGCAAGATTTTCAGAAATGGTTTGCCAGTGCCTCCTTCCAAGGGTTGAGAGAAAGTGACTGGTCCAAGAACACCCAGCTGACTTCATGTCTAAGGCAGAACTAGAACTCAGATTCCTGATTTTTAGCTTGATAGCTTAATGGGCTCTGTATAATGTATTAGTTTAAATCAATTTAGAAATGCCTTAAATATTCCATTTGCAAATACACACACACACACAAACACACACTTCCTGAGAACAAATATCACTGGATTAAGTAACATTTATTTTCTAATAGATTGTTGTTGTTAGTTGCGAAGTCATGTCCGACCCATCGCAACCCCATGGACAATGTTCCTCCAGGCCTTCCTGTCCTCCACCATCTTCTGGAGTCCATTTAAGCTCACACTGACTGCTATCCAGCCATCTCGTTCTCTGTCATCCCCTTCTTATTTTGCCCTCTATCTTTCCCAGCATTAGGCTCTTCTCCAGTGAGTCCTTCCTTCTTCTAATAGATATATATGCTAAAAAGTTGTCATTTTAAAATGAAACCTACAGTATCTGATTGGAATGCACACATTGGAATGCTATTATTTGCACACATCAACTCAAACCACCAATAGAGTACTACAACCGCATGGAATCAGTGTAGCACATAAGTCAGATAAGGCTGTCCAAAACATCCTAAGTAAATCAAAAGACCAGCAGCCCCAGAAGGAAAACCTAGGTCAAACAGGTAAAAAAACTGGCAGAATGCATCCATGAACACCAACCAGCAGTCAGTAATCATGATAAAAATTTGCAACATATGGGCAGACTCAACGATAGTTTCAGGAATCTCTGACCATCCTAGACCAAGGCAAGTCTGAAAATGCTAGGTAATTTCTAGAAATCTGGCACTTTGACAAATTATCCATCAGTATATACATAGACATAAACAATATCTACATACTGTGCAAAAGAGACAATCAACAAGGGAACAAAAAGACCATAACATCTCCTCATCAATCACCCCCCAAATTAGCATAGATTAATTCCAAGATTAATATAATTCCCACCAACACTAACAGAGAAAGCCACTAGAAAAGGGGTGTCAAACTGGTGGCCCACAGGTTGGATGCATCATGTCAGGCAACGCCCACCCCAGCTCTGCAAAGGGAGAAAAAACATTGTGATATGTCACGTGACAGTAACATGACGTGGCGAGTTTGACACCCATGCACTAGAATATAAACTGAGAGTAAACTCCACACCTTAATAGCATTGGGTAATGAAACATTTGCAAGAAAACAACCAAGCTCAGAGAATACCAAGGACCATTTATTTGCACACATTTTATATTTATGAACATATAAAATAGAACACTGTTATAAAACCAAAATCCTATGAAAGAAGTTCTGATTTATTATTTGAGGTAATTCAGCTTGGTGGTGAATGATTTCCTAGAATCATAATTTATATAACCTCTTTACATTGTTCCATCTTACAGAGTTCAGTTTTATCAAAATCACTATAAAGATTGTCAGGTATGGAAGCATAGAATCCTTGTCATATGAAGCAGCTGTTATTTGAGAAAGTAATTTGGTTATTTTAAATTCAATGACATAAGTCACAAGCAACCTATATTGTCTTTTGAAAATGCTCCAGGTGGTCAAGGTCTTTCCTAAAATGTGATGCCCAAAACTGGATACTAGATATATAATACGTATATAATAGAACATAGAATAGAAATAATACTTTCCTTGACTCTATGATTACACCAATGATTAAGATTGAATGTCATTATAATGTTGTGATATCTAAAATCTTTTGCATATGTTAGTATCCAATATAGTTACTTCTATCATATAGTCATATAGTTATACCACTTCCTAGCTAAAAGTTACAGATTTAGACATTTAGGCTGGGAGCAATAAATATGAATAAAATACTATGAAAAAAAATATCCTAATGTAAAAGTTTTTTTTTTAACAAAAGTAACTGATGAATTAATTACAATATTTCTACAGCAGAAAACATTGGACATTTAAAAGAACCATCTAACTGAAGAATATCACAAACTATTATGAGAATATGTATTAACCAATTTGAATGATACATTTTCAGACTGAAACAAAAAAATAAAATAATAAACATTATAGTATACTTCCAGTCTCCTTGGAACTGGGTCGCAGATTTTGCTCCTAGCATTTAAAGTTACAACTCTCTGTTAACATCTTGGTATTTTGCTAAAGGACTTACAAATAATTCACTGCTCTACAAAATTTAGAGAAGGATTATTGTCTGTTGCTCCTGATACAATGAATAAGCAAAAAATATTTACAAGAAGATATATGAAGAACTTTAAATATGGTCTTACTAGAAAGAAGGTGTAAAAATCTGAGTAAGATACGAAATACATGATGTTGTCAAGGTAACTTCATCTTGAATTGTAGAACTTTTATTCCCTTTAGAGTTAATCAGGAAGTGAAGATGCATGTGACAAAAAAGAGATCACTGAACTTTTTTTTACTGTGGTTTGAGAATTCTTGTTTTTAACTGAAAGAATGGACATGGAATCAATGACTCAAATGCTGATTCAGTCATCTGTCTTTCCCCAGAGTTAATGTGAGCTGACCTTTCTTTTTCCATCTTTAAACTTCCATGTGCACATTAATTGTACATGTAGTGATTTGGATGCAAAAATCCATCCCTTTAGCAGAAAATATCTAGAGAGTAGTTAATTCTTTGACATTCAAACAAAAAAGGAAAGTTTTCCAATATTAACATTTTTATTTATTTTAATACATAAATAATAATTGTATTTACCTGATAAAAATGATATAAATGAAGCACTCTATACCAAGCTTCAGCACTAAAAGGCAGAAAATAAATCTGGACATGATGATGTTCAACCTTATGTATTTTTAATTTTCACTGATTAACATCCTTCTTAACTTCTGTTGATTTTAACTGGCCAGTTACAAATACTTAAAGGTCCATTGAATCCAGTATGTATTTGCCACAAGAAATCTAAAACTTGAAAACCTACTTGAAAATCTCTGGATATATATTGAATACTGAAAATAATTGTTAATAAACTGTTGACTCATTTACTCATCATTTTTTGAGACAGCAGAAAAAAAAAAAACATACTCGTTGAAGTCAAAACACTTACAACATTTTAGCCAAGCTACAGAGAAGTCATAAAGAAATACTGTTTCTATTATTAATTCTTAAATAAAGTATATATTGTATAAATGTACATTTTTTTAGGTTTTCTACAATTTCTTAATTAAGCAAACAGTACAAAGAATTTCCAATTTAATTTCAATTACTCAGAAGCCAAAGGAAACTTTGTACATTTTAAATACAATATGGTAGGAATGAATCAGACTCATAGTTTAAACCAATTAACATCAAATATGAAATCTTTAACATATGTGAGGCTACTGGGGAACGTTGTTCCTTATTCATCATCAGTGAAAACCAATGATGCTGAATTGTATATTGCGAAGTCAAAGATACAATCCTTACCCTGTTCTGGAAGCAATAATTGATAGATGGATAGATATTATTGAGGAAGTCCCAGGTAAATGTTACTTGATTTAGACATAGTTCTGTTAGATATGGAAGGGCTTCTCCTCCACCCTATCCAGCTGAGCAGCTTTGCAACTTGGGAGTTCTTTTGGATCAACAAATAATGCCAGGAAAGCAGTGAAGTTGCTATTGTGACATACTATACGTTGGCTTGCACTTCAAAATACCTTGGAAACTGCAGTTGAATAAGATGTGGCAGAGAGGATGTGAATGGAACACCAGTGTTCATTCCCTTTCATTAGTTACCAATAGGTTTTCAGAATAAATGTATGGCATAGTTTTGACCAACAAAATCTTATATGATTTGACTCTTCCAAACAGAAACTGTCTGGTCCATGCGTGCATAGAAGGAGTAGATGCTCAGGACCTGGACCCAGCAATGGTCCTTTTGTGCCCTGACTGTCATTGGCACCATCTGTCCTGTGGAACCTCATTCCCTAGGAATTCCCTGTAGTTTCAACCCTATTAGTCTTTTATAAGGAAAAGGCAAATAAAATATTTGAAACATATTAACTGTAAACACTGTAAACCATCCTCAGAGAGGCATGCACACTACTTTTAATATAAATTGATAAAGAAGCAATTAAATCTGATTTTAAATGCCTCTCATCATTTGCAGTTTGATTGTGAATGTCCACAGATAACAACCATGCAATATTAAAAAAATTGCACTGTTAAAATGTAGTCTGCAGTATAACCATCAGTATTATATCTGTTTTGAAATTCTATGCTTTAAATGCAAAACTACTTCATAGGAACTAGTATTTTTCTGTTGCATTTGTGGCAAGTGTCCACAATTAGATAAGTGTCATCGAATGATGATCCCATGATGCTTTTCTTTTCTTTATTTCTCCTTTTAAAAATGAAGATGCAATTATTAAAGATATTCATATGCTGCACTTTCAAGAAGGAAGAAAGCTACTCAAGGCAATTTATACGTAATAGAAATTATGATAAAAATGCACAGTAAAAGGCATGGCATTGATGATTTGCTTTAATTTTGGTTTTTTTATATACCAAGGGAATTTTTCATAATCAGTCATTTAATACCAACATTTAATTGCTTCATCACAATTCCACACATTACTTTTTTTACTGACTTGATTCAGAAAATAGGCTAATAAATGTTTATTTAATATTTTAGTTGATTAATGTTGTGATTCATCATTTCCAGGGCCAATGGAATGTTTAAAGAATATTAGCAGTGCGGTCCTTTAGATAGTCAAACAATTAAGCTTTGAAGAATACTTTTCCCTGCTGGAACAATCTATAATCTTCAAAAATCTGTAACCTGAATGAGGCCCAAGCAGTGTATAACATTCTTTATTAAATCCCTTTAAGAATCTCCAACATATCAAAGATAAACAAAAAAAATTGTAACAAAAAATGTTTCCTTTTCTAAGTCCTTTACTATGCATCTCTTAAATTTTAAATATAATTCTTATTAAAATGGAAAGGACTGGGGCATACAACTAATAATCCACTGACACTTCATAAAGACTCATACTTTGAGGTCACCTGATAGAGAAATAATTTGAGGAAATTATCCAAGTAACTTAAAGTAACTTAAAATAACGTAATTCTGTAAGTTTTTTTCTTTCTTTCTATTCACACTTTACAATATTTGTATATGAAGCATGCTGCTTTACACTGAAAAGTAATTGCCTTATGAGGGCAAAAATGGAAATGAGTGTGGTGATTTGACTTACTGATAAGAAGCCAGATATTCAATAATGTGAATTTTATTTCTCACAAGACAAAAAAAAACCCTACATAAAAGTACTATAATTCAATTCAAAATTAAAGTAGAATTTTATCTTTTGATACATTTAATTTTAAGGTGAAGGAGTAACAGAATGAAAATAAAATTGAAGGGGCACAAAAGTTTTTCATTCCTCATCCAAATGACCAAAAATGTGTTGTTTTTATCTGAAGGCCACCCTTTCAAGTTTTATTTGGGATGGGGACTATGTAATGGCTGATGAATCAGTAAGCATCCATTTTGTGGGGTTGGAAGCTATTTAAAAAAAAACCCTACACCCATAAACTAGTGGTTTTGCCACTAAATTGTAATGTCCTAAACTGGAACTTCTTTGACAGCTTTAAGACTAACATAATGACATCAGCAATTCTGGCTTCCTGTTCCTAATTTGTAGGGAATTTGTTGTGAGAGATTGGGGGAGGCTGCAAAAGTATCAGGACACTCAATAGGTAAGAGATTATGTCCATAGTGTATGGTTAAAAAAAAGTCTAGTTGGCATTTATGATTGGGCAATGACAGTTCTGTCTGTTTTTATCTGTGTCATAGGGGCATAAATAAGGCAGAATTTCAATTGCACTGTCAGTCGTCAGCTAGCAGTTGAGCCTCATGTATCATATTTGACAGCCATCTTTGAGCTAGCCATGGACAATGTGGAAATTTTGATTTGATTGCTGGCAGAAGTTGAGTTGCAGATGTGACAAAGCAAGCTGAATTTAAACTTTAGTGAAATGTTCAGAAACAGTCCTATCAGTTCCACTTTCATTTCTGGAAGGAATGGCATTGCCCCTGAAGGAAAAGAGTTGTGATTTGGACTCATGATACTTCCAAATACGCAAATGGAGGCCATGCACAAAAGTTTTTGCACAGCTTGCCTGGTGTGCTAGCTATGGCCACAGCTTGCAAGATGACTGTGAAGTGCTGAACATGGGCTGCTTTTGAAGATTACTTGGAAACTGCAGATGGTGCTAATATATCAACACATTTATTGATTGGTAAGAATCATTATACTCACGTAAGACTTGTATTAGAGGGTATGCAATAGCTTCCAAGAGATTTTTTTCTGTTAAAAGTTATTAATGGTTTGCCATTTGGGAGATATGAAGGAGTTGAAACAGTGCTTTTCTGTAATGGTCTTATATTTTATGGAATAGTCTTCTTCCAGTTTTAGACACCCCACCATGGCTTTCCAAAAATTAATTAAAGATGAATTCCTCATGAAAACTTTGGAGAATGCTGCAGCTTGAGATCACCTATGGTTATTATTTGTTGATTACTGTATATTACTGCTCATACTTTATTTGTTTGTATGTTATCTTGTTAAGCATTTTATGCTTTGATGAAATTAATTAGGAATACATTGTTGATTTCAGATATATATATATAATAAATGTAAGAATACCATCCCAACCCATGTACATTTTGAGTATTTCCCATTTATTCTCCTGATTTACCAAGAGAAAAAAATAGAGATTGCAGTGCATTAATTGACGTAGTGTAGAAGCACAGATTATTTCTTAGGGATATAAATTTCCTAGTTATTAAATAAGCAAAATAATAATAAAAATGTCAAGGCAAACATCATTCAGAGGAAACAGGTTCATTTAGTGTTTTGCTTAAAATTATTTATGAGAAAATTTGCTAAAAATTGATAACATAAAATTCTTCTGCTTATAAAGAAAGTTCTCAAAAAGCGTTTTATAGCACCATGGTAGTTTTACCAAACTTTCCCCTACAAAAAAAGTAGCATGAAAAATGTTTTAATAGTGAAAACATATGTACTTCAAACCAAAATACATGTGCATCAGTATTTACTTTTTCCTAAAGTTGAAATGGCTTAAGAAACTTTTAAGAGAAATATACAAACATTTAGTTTGGCAGGTTATTTCAAAAATACGTAATTCATGATAATTCTTTTTTCCAATTATTATTTAGCTCAGTAAATAGTAATGATCATTGTGATCATTCTTAGATTCTTGCATTACTATTTGTGGGTGACTGGAGAAGAGAGTTGGAAAGGAAGGGCTCAATAATAGAAATAAATATCTTATTTCATCCAGATGTCAGATTCAGAAATTGATGGAAAACCTTTTCCTAATTCAATTTTCAGACAAGGCAGCTCTACCACTTTCAAAATTCTCAGTCATCAGGGCAACGTGACCAGGAACATCGGGAATGGAAATCTCAAAAAATACAGAAGGCCATGTAGGTTGAAAAGGTTTGATAAAAATAAGAAAACATAACTTATTTTCATATAAATGTTAGGAAATAGTAGGTTTTGTAATTGTTGTACACCTCTCAGAGTCACTTTCAGTGAGATGATCAGCCATATAAATTTGATTAGTAAATCAAATAAATGAACATGATATAAATTTCACAAAGAACAGCAAAAACATTTTTGAAACTTTTTTATTCTCCGCCTGCAGAAAAATTTAAGATGCAATTCTGTAGACATCTATGGAAAAGTAAGCCCCACCTAAGTACAAGGAGACTTACTTCCTTGTAAACAGATGTAAGAATTGCAGTATAAGGTGGCTAACTCCCACCCCCTCCATATATGCAATTTGCTTACCCTTCACGCTACCTGATGTAAGGCAATTCTGAAATACAAATGTTCACTCTCTTCTCATGACATCCTGAGTTTGCATATAAGTAGCGGGTCTTCTAAAAGTGAAAATGTCCTTCTGATGGTTCAAATGTCTCCTCCATTTTTGCTCCAAAAGACATCTGCAATAATGACAAGGACTTTTTACTTCAAAATTCAAGGCAGAAATCAATGTATTTTTTATGACATGGAAGCAATAAAAAATTAAAAATCTACTTCAGTTCAAAAATAGGGCACCAAAAGCAAGGAAGCTAAAAATGACAATTTGATTTTCTGAAGTAGATTAAAATCTAATATCTGGCCTTTTGTTTTTCAGCAAATACTTCTGTAAAAAAGGATCCTTCATTAATTAATTAAATGGCTGCTCAAAATTTCATATTTGCTTCAGAAAAAAAAAATCCTGCTGACTTGAAGTTCTGCAAATGCCAGACATCAGGAACTGTCTGCAATTCCAAATATAGACCTCAATTTCCTTACTAGGTCTTTAAATGACTGAGTAGAATTAACTTAAAGCCAAGCACTACAATCAGCAGAATCATACCTTGCAGCTCATATTTACACTAGAGATGGTGTAGTGATGTTTGAAGCACACAGATAGGAAAGTATTTAAAAAGGAAACATCACACTGAAAATCTAAAATGGCATCCATCAGTGACTGTTTATGCTGATAATTGTAGGATTCACTTGAGGGCTGTACAAAACAGTTAAAAGGTAAACTTCCCAAGATAAAACAGTTAAAAGGTAAACTTCCCAGAGACAACTGGAAGAGAAAATTTGCACAAGGGGGAAATGGAGAAAAGATAGGAAGTGAATGTTTCCAAGGCTTGTTGTTGTTGTTAGTTGCAAAGTTGTGTCCGACCCATCATGACTCCATCCTCCAGGACACTTTCTGATTATAAGACCCATGGTGTTGTTTATATTTACTTTAGTAAATTTGCATAACAAAGATATTACATATATCAGAAATGATATATACATCAGTCATTCATTTTCAATATTATTGAATTTAATTAACAATCTTGTTTCGCTAAGAGCAGTTGGGTTTGGTAATACTTTGGAAATATTTCCCAGATAGAACAGATGTCCTGGGACCATCAATTCCTAACTTTGAATTCTGCCTTATCCACATTGTCCTTACAATAAGAAAATAAATTAAAACAAGCAATAATTGGTGAGTGAATATTTATATTTCAATGATGAATTGTGCCATGAAAGTTAAAAATTGAGATTTGGAGAAGGTTTAATGCTGTTTTATATTTATGGCAAATATTTGCAGAAGGAGTAGAACAGACTGCTCTGAATAATAATTTAATCACACTTCCATATTTTAGATTTTTAACTTTTTTCCTCTGTTTCTATAGTTAGATTAAGAACTAATTATTATTATTTTCCTGAATATCAGTTTATTTGTTAAAAACAAAACCCAAAATAAATCAAAAGTTGCATAATAATTGGAGAAAAATCTGGATAGAAAAAAAACCAGTTTACAATTGAAGATGATAGTGTTTGTTTTAATATGTTGTGGCAGTTGAATCAAGCAATCAGATAGCTGTCAATCTGTGTCACAAGAAGTGACAACAGAAGAATGGATATTGCAGTGGAAAGCAGCAATAGCATTCACCTCATCAAATACTATTAAATACATTCTGTTTCATCAAAAGTCATTGGTTTTGTATATACCTATGACTAATTTGCTAAAAGAATAAAATGGGATTGCTTTATGCACTACTTTCTTTTCAGAAATAACAAAGAAGACATAAGAATGTTACTAATTGTAGAAGTAACTAAATATGCTCCGAATTGGTTGTAGTTCAACTATTATAGTTCTGTATTAGCTCGATCAATTGAAAATTATGGAAACTGAATTCCAACTGAAAAGCTGGAACTTAGGGCTGTCCTAAATGTTTTGGAAAAGGAATGTGCATATTCAAATGCTAATTGTTTTTCATATTTAGACAGCAAGCCTTAATTAAAAAAAAATAGCTGTGATACACTGCTAACACATGCAAAATCATCTTTGTTATCCAGCAAGGCTAATGCATCATGCCAAGCACTCTTATTTCTGCGAATCCAGGAGGTCAGTGCTGGAAGGAAATCTATAAAATCCTAAATCAGGCACAACATACTGCTAGACTATTCAGCTTCAATCAGTACAAGACTGTTCTATACTTCAATGTAAGTATAGACTTAGCCTAATTACTATTTAATTTTTGTGAAAGTAACAAAATCTTCATAATTATCTTCATAATTTATCTCTGACTATAAATTAGAGAATGCCAAATAAAGTGCAGTAAAGACATAATTAGCACGTGTGGAATCCAGTATGGTACCTCTGAATGGCAAAATAATTGAACTAACTACATCTGAAACCACAGATAGCCATATAAGACCCTGTTACTGTTAAGTTACTTTTTTGCCTCCTCAGACAACCAGCTGACAGCTTTATTGTACGGCATCCCATATCATAAACAGTACTCAAACCCATGTGGATCACATTATATGCAGCATTAGCACATTATCATAATGACTTTTGATAAATATACAACTATTTCCCTACATAGGCAACAATTTCCTGTTCAGAAAAATAGGTACATTTGCCGGACATTACCATATAATATGTCATGTACGGAAATAATCTGTACATAACTTTTGGCATAAGTTTTCTTACAGTGAAGTGCCTGTAATTTTCTTGCTTACTAAAGGCGTTGGGTCCGCTTTGCAAGTAAAGGGGGAGAAAGGAAGTCCATGTCATTGCAGAAATGAAGATTGGCTATCCAGGAAAGGTCAGTTTCAATCAGTTTGAATCAGGGGTGGGTTCCACTCACCTTCGCTACCGGTTCTCTTCGTGCACGCGCGTGCACGTGCGTGCATGCGCACGCGCTAAATTTGCGCGCATGCGCTTGCTTTGCTCGCGCACACGCGTAAACTGCGCTACCGCGCATGCGCAGAAAATTAATTTTTAAAAAATCGGCAAAAAAAGCGCTCTGCGCATGCGCAGAACACTAATTTTGCCGA
>JANHFM010002468.1:159001-164094 GCA_032468115.1 Grayia smithii | reverse complement strand
ACCCCCGATGACATTGTGCCCTCCCCCAAGGGTCACAGACCACAAGTTGAACACCACTGCTCTGAAGCATTTTCTATTATTTTAGCCGTACTAAAGTCACACATTGTGAGTTTCTATAAACAAGCTCGCAATAGTGATGTTCTGAATTACTGAGATCTACCCTTGGCATATAAACTTTGAAAATTGTTGTGGCAAAAGCAGAATGCACAGGATAGTCTTTATGTTTTTGTAGTCTTATTATGGAAGACTATAGAAAATAGCCTCTTCTATTTCAAATAAGTTACTCTTTGGTTGACTAGAATTTGCTTCATCTAGTCTATCTGTTCCAATTGAGAGTCACTTTCTAAGATTATAAGCACTAGTTTTCCCCAACTATGTTATCTTGAATAGTTTAATTCATTGCTATATTGCCCCAAGCTCTGCAGCTATCTTGGACCATGCTGGACCAAATTTCAGTAGTGTGGTTGATAAAAATCCATGGTGCAATTTATGCCATTTCTAGATAGAAAATACAAGAAAATGATTGCTATACTAATACAGTATTATCATAAAAAATGAAACATATTATCCCTATCCATGAACAAAACCTATAGAAACATGGAATCCTTATGCGTTGCCTAGTCCTACACACTTTGGAACATCATGTCATTATAACATTCACACAGTCCAAAAATATTTAGTGTGATTCTGACTATAAATATTCCAAGTCTCCACTCTTCTTCAAGCTTAAAATACCAAGCATGGAACTATAATGTTCATGTAAAACAAATGTTTTTATACTTGATGTGGAAAAAGATGGATTTAATGGATTCAAAATGCCTCTCAATTGATGCACTTAAAGAGGCTAGTGATTTATTTTTGAGATCAGCAATGCAGGTAAATACAGGAACTAAATTATTCATGAGTTCTGTACACAATACTATTTATTAAGCTATATTTAATATACTATTCCAATCTTACGCTCAGGAAATATTTTGTGAGGAAAATATTGGAGTACAACAGATACTTGAACTCCTGAAGGAAAGTTATATTATAAACCTAATAATAAAATAAAATAAAATAAAATAAATTTGCCTTAGGAAGGAAACATTTTCACTTAGGAAATAATACACAGCTCTCATTCAAGCAATTGTACAGTATGATTCTACCAGTCCAAGTTGTTATGGTTATACATGGAGTCCTTGCTTAACAATGGTAATTGGGACTGGAAGTTTGGTTGCTAAACAATGCAGTCTTAAAGCACAGAGTCACATGACTGCATAGCTTAGTGATGGCAATCCTGGCAGTCCCTGTTGCCATTGTTAAGTGAAATTTGTGGATCATTAAGTCACCACCTCATTGTGGCTCCCAGCCAGTTTCTAAGAAGCGAAGTCAATGGAGAAGTGAGGAAGAAGTTGCAAGTCCTAGATGGGACCAGGCTAATGTTAATTGAGGGCTATCTGCCCTGAAAAATTTAATTTGCTTGTTTGCATATAGTATATTGAATAAAATACACTTGTATTCATTTGCCCTGGGAGAATTGGTTTCTATTTTAAATATCAAAGTAAAACTTTGTTTCCACTTGGTCTGTCCCTCTGTCAGTACTGAAGAATACATATCTCCATCCCATGCAGGTGTGTGTGTGTGTGTGTAGGGGGAATGTAGAAAGGCTGCAAAAGAAAGACAAGGAGAGTTCTATACTGCAAGTGGAAGTTCACTTTGTAACCTAAAGTGTTATTTAATGTAGAATTCCAAAATTTAAAGTCAGTGCCTCCCATACATAATATACGTAAACTTGTTTTCGGAACTCCCCAGACTGATGAAAAGAACACCAGCAGCAAATACCTCAAAGGAAGATTATATCCTTTGATTGCATGCTGGTTATGTAATAATTACTTTGCAGCAGTAAGGAGGTGATTTATTCTAAACTCCCCACAAATTCTGGAAAACACTGTAGTATGTTAGGTGCTCTTGTGAACACCACAGGAAAAAAATGTGCTTCCCCAGAGTCATCTGTCAGATTTCATCTGCCCAGATTGTCAAAACACTGTGTAAGAACAACTAACATTCCATGTGACGCCCTTCAAAAGCCAGCAAGACATTTCATTCAGAGCATCAACTAAAGATTGGAATTCTAGAAGGGGGTGTGGGGACACATTTGTCTGCTTTGCTGACGCAATTCTCTGCACGTGTTTTCTGCTCCCTGCACGTGTTTTCTGTTCCTTCGGCAAGCAAGATTTTTTTTCTTAATGAAAGTTTAAAAGGGTCAGAGAGGTATGAGTGACTAGATTTAGAATACGTGTGCCCCAATTGAGCCAACTTGATAAAGCGAATAAAGAGAGAACCTTCCTCTATTAGAACAAGCATCAAAGAAGGCAGATTTGCTCAAGAGAGTCTCCTACTCACCCACACAGGAAGAAGTAAAACTCTGTTTAACTGCCCGAGGATTTTCCAATTAATTAAATAGACAGGAGAAAGACCAAAGAATTGGTTAGCACTGAATTGGCTGCAGCCCAAACAGGCATAGTAGCCACACATTCACTTTGTACCATTATTTCTTACCCTGGATGAGGATGAGCTGTACATAGAGTATAGCTTAATTGACCATCCTTTTCCATTTATTCATCTAAGAGAGAATTGTATTGCCCCCCTCTCTCTTGATGGACTGCTTGACTCCAACTGGGACTAGATCTTACCAATGCCACTGAGCATGGAGTTTTATATAAACAGCCTAAAACCTGGTTCCTGCTAAAAAATCTCCTTGTTCACCCTCCCATCTGAAGTGGGGGAAAAAATACATTTCAGCCCCTTGGTTGATGTTGTTTTTTTGTCACCCACTTTGAAGCTAATGCTCTGCATAGTACAGGGCTCAGCCAGGGCAACCTGCAAACCTTGAAAAACTATTGAATACTGTACTTAAGATGCACAGAAGGAAAGAGTAGATACATGAGATGGTTCATCCTATGGGCAGGTCATAGAAAGGGTGCCACCCCAAACTTCCGGGGAAGGCTAGTTTGAGGTACAGAAGTTGCCTTGCAGCCACCCTGCAGAGTACGGCGGTTGGTTGGATGGATCCTAGCTATGAGATCGTAGCTGTGCCTGCTAGATTAGAGAGGGAGGGCACTAGGGGAGGCAAACCATCGCTTTCTGGAGAAGAAGGGGGGATTAATCGGGCACCTCACAGCCAGATGGAACGCCTTTATGACTTGCAGGGGAATATTGTCCGGGACCGAGCGACCCTCCGTCCCCTCACCCCACTCCCCCAATGTTCCCTCCTCTCCCCGGAGTGCCGTCCGGAGCGCGGCTGGGTTGGTTTGGAACTTTCTTGCCACCCTCCTTCGGCTTCCCGTTTCTCACCAGCGTTCCTCAGCTTCTTGTTCCTGTACACGGACAGGATCACCAGCAAGTTGCCCAGCAGGTCCACCACGATGGTAAAGATAAGGATCACGGCCAAGGTGGAAGCCACCCAAGGGGGCCTGTCCAAGGTGAGCTGGTCCTGCGGCCCTGAGCCATTCAGCCCGCTCCCATTGACTGACATGCTGAGAGTCACGCTCACCGGACGTCCCTGCCAGCGATGCAAAGTTGGGCAGCAGAACTTCGTCCCTTTCCTCTGCCCTTTCTTATGGGAGATGCTAGATGTGGACCAGGCCGGGTGGGGTGGGAGGATAACGGCATTATAACTCCCGTCTCCCCGTCCCTTTGCAAAAGAGCCGACCCTTCGCTCTCCCTAGCGCAGGACGCCTCCCATCGTCGTGCGCCCCATCTCGCCCCCTTACTCAGACTGGGGCGTTTCGCCGAAGTGTGCATGTGCCTCGTTGAGTTATTTTTATAGCATCCCCCCTCCCTTCCTACTCCTCGTTCCGCCTTCATCGCCCCGACGCTTCGGCTGCTGCTCTTGCGTCCGACATCCACACCTCAGTGCCTCTCCCCCAAACACACACAAACGCCCCAACAGCCGCCACCGTTGTCTCCAGGTGACATTCCGCGTTGGCGTCTGGCCTCCCCTTCCCGAGACACGTGCGGCGCGAGGGGATTCTAGCTGCCGTCCGAGTGGGCAGTGCGGGCACAGTGCCCTCATGCGGCCTGCGCGGGAATAAGGGCTCCCATTCAAGGCGAAATTGTAAGCAGGGAGGGTGTGTGCGGGAGCGAGCGCGCAAGGTCCCATTCATTTTTCCCCCCAGGCTTTCCCTCCATTCATTTCTTCGCTCGCTCATTCATGAGTCTACCGGGGTTCATTCATGAGATTGCCCGTCGGTAGGTCCTGGAGAGGCATCACCCAGCAATTTTTCCATCTTTTGCCACTTGAAGTAGCAGCTGGAGAGCTTTTTTTGGGAGAACACAAGAACGGAAGGGCAAAAGGAAGATCATGATGAGGAGTTATTTATTTATAATAAATGTGAATTTTATGTACGCTTTCTAAATCGATTTTTAGTCAAATAGGTAAGAAAGGGGAGGAGTGATTGGGAATGGAGGGAAGAAAAAAAAATACTGATTCTGAATAGAGTGCTACAAAAATTTCCTTTGAGTACTGTATTTGCTTTGCATGAGGAATGCGCAGAGATGGTAACTTAGACCCCTGCTTCAGGGGAAGAAAAGAAAACAGCAAAGAGTCCAAATATCTTATTTTTATTCTGTACCTTTGTAAAAATAAGTAAAAATCAGATCCTGTATGTTTATGCAATATTGCTTATGAATCTACCAAAAGATGCAGATTACCTTTCCTGATTGTGAGATGCAATGCAGATTTTTCATGTGATCTCAGAACACACCAGGATGGTCCTATCTGAAACTGGGATCCTTTCCAGCCCATCTCTCGGGGCCTGCTTGATTTGTCAATGGAGATATTGCCAGGATAATAATATTATGCTTATAGGGATTATGAATTGATATCCGGATAGTGCTATAAACCAGTATTTCTCACCTTTGGAAACTTTAAGCTGTTTGGACTTCAAGCTCAAAAAGGTTGACATACATGCTGTAAAGTAATGCAAAATCTGTGCAAAAAAAAAATAATAGCAGGGAAATTACTCCTTTCCCTCAGAAAGTTGATTGTGTTCAATTCAATTTATGTGCAAAACAAGTTTACATTATTCCAATAGCCTTAACAAATGCTA
>JANHFM010002468.1:92635-112210 GCA_032468115.1 Grayia smithii | reverse complement strand
ACTGAGTGGGTGTGGCTCTGAGTGACGTCACATTGGTCACGCCCACTCAGTCACAGGAAACCCCCCCACCAAGCCACGCCCACAGAACCGGTAGGGAAAAGTTTTAGATTTCACCTCTGCCTTAAAGCACTTAATTGTTGGCAAGGGGAGCAAATATATATTTGCTTTGTTTGGCTTTTCTGCTAGGTAGATTTTATATTCATGATTCTGCCAACCTAGCAGTTTGAAAGCATGTAAAAAATGCAAGTAGAAAAATAGGGCCCACCTTTGGTGGGAAAGTAACAGCGTTCTGTGCACTTTTGGCATTTAGTCATGCCAACCACATGACCATGGAGACATCTTCGGACAGTGCTGGCTCTTCGGCTTTGAAACAGAGATGAGCACTATCCCCTAGAGTCGGGAACGACTAGCACATATGTGTGAGGGGCACCTTTACTTTTACCTTATCTTACAAATGGAATTGACAGACTCAAACTAAAGCTATTTGGGAGAATAGGTAAGTATTAGTGATTCCAAAATTCACTGTTCCATTCCTAGTGGCCATTCTTTAGTGGCTGCAAGTTGATAAAAGAATCATGCTCAATAACTATTGTTCTGCCAAACTAATGAGAAGCTTGTTCATGGTAGACTTCTCTTACCTAAATCAGCATTAAACCAACTATGCAAATACCTATGAACAGTAAGGAAAAGCTAAAGTTTCAATGAATGATTTAACCTCTAAATATTACCTGTGTCTGGGTTGAGTCTGAATTCTTCTGCTCCAGCACCATATAATGTATAAGTTATTTCTGCATTGGAACGAATATCTGCATCTGTGGCCATGACCTGCATGATGAATTTGCTCGGAGGGGAATCTTCTGGAACAGTGTCTGTATACCAGGCCTAAAAATATTTGTAAGATAATCATGAGTAAAATAATTTAAGGATTTAAGATATGGACTAAAAGATATGGCATTATTAAGATAAGATATTACAAGATTTGAAAATGTGAGAGACAAAGTATAAAAATATTAAAAGTTACTCTTACATGTTTTACTTTCTAGAGTTCCACACTATTCTACTGATTCACCAGTTCCCACAAAACTGAAAACATAACAAGGGACACATCCTAACCCTGCCCCTTTCAGTCCCAAGTCCTGGAGACTGGATGATAACCACTAACCAATGGTTTCTACATCAAAAAAATTGCCATATCTATATAAAAACTCTTCAGCTTTCCTCCATCTTTCCCTTTACTATAAGTCCTATAATATTTCAATAATTTGAAAGACTGTCAAGAATTACAGAAAGTTTCAAGACTTTTTCCAGCATCAGCATGCAAAGATCACTGTAGAAAACAACAGCAAGCTTTGTAGTTTTAAAATACGGTATTAACTGTTTTTTTAAAAAATAATTCACACATCCTTACTCCTTTCTGTGTACTATGCATGTGTCGCAATATTCTGAATAGTTTACAATTAAAAGCTTAAAAAAATTGTAAACAGCCTGATGCCAAATAGATAAACTAAGCCCTAGCCCACTTTAACCCAACAGAGCTCAGCCATCACTGTGTCCTAAAACCTGTGATAATAAACAGGTCTTTTAATAGTTTCCTGAATATCTTCAGATTACCTGAATGTGATTAATATAAATTAGGGTTAGCAGATATACTGACTAAAAATGTTTCTGGGACTTGATAATTTTCTCTTCCCAAAATAATTATTCAGTTGGAACATCAGCATTCTTGTTATCTGGATGGCAGGATGTTTTCAAGCTAGAAATAAACATCTATCAAAAATCCAGTCCAATACCTTTTCACAAACTGGGCTATTGTCATTTGAATCAAGGACTTTTACTTCTACCACTGCTTTAGCAGTAAACATCCCATCAGTAGCTGTGATATTTAGAAGATAATTATCTTTTACTTCTCTGTCCAATTGCTTTTTGACATAAACTTTCCATTCATTCTGTATATTTTCTACAGCAAACTGTTCCAATGGATCACCTCCTAAATAATTAACAAGAGAATATATGTTTATGCCATGAAAATGAATATATCTAAGACTTAAACATTCTAAACATGACATTGGAAGATGCTGAATTTTTCGTCCAAGGCTGAAAATGCTGGACATCCATAGCACGGAAGGATCTAGTGCTAATAAAAAGTGCAATATTTTATGCAGATAAACTGGCACTATGCAGATATATGTACAATACATGGAAATCAATAGTTTAAATTATTACAGTAAACCAAGCCCATTTTAATACAAAATATTATAAACCTTATTACATTTAGAGTATACCTCTATACAATTTTAAATGAAAGCTGTAACAGCATATTTGAGAAAACGTGTAATGCTGCTTCAATAAGAATTATATTCTGGTTCAGTATGTTTTGCATGTAAACAGTGTTACCTCTGTAAAAACCTGAATCCAATGCTTTCGTGTTTTTCAACGTGGAAACTTTAATATAAGTGGACTTCAACTCCTAGAATTCCCAGCCAAGTTTGAAAAACACTACTTTAGACTATTAGGAGTATGGAAGTTTTCCTCAAATAATTGTTATGCATTATTTGATATAACAAATGTGATTTCTAGTTTCCCAGGCATTTCCATGTTACTATTTCTAATATTGTTTTATGTTGCATTAATTGCCTAACAGAACTTTATGGATTTTTATTAAAAAAAATCCATAAAATGAACCATTATTTACATATTGCTAAATAAGCAGGGCAAACAAATACGCAGACTTGTAAGCTATTACTACTCAAACATAAATAAATAAATAAATAAATAAATAAATAAATAAATAAATAAATAAATACTTCCTGCTTTGAATCCCTTCTTTACAGTGTACCCAACTGGCAATAATTCTGGATGGGAAAAAATATCAGCATTGGTAAATGCTTACTAGACTCATTCCAAACTGTAAATACTTATTTGACAGCTATACTTTTAAATTTTTTAGTAATGGAACTCTTACAATGAATACAAATAATTGTTCCATCATAAAAATTATAGTGTGTGTGTGTGTATGTACGTGTATATATGTATATGTACATACATACATACATACATACCTTAGTTGAATAAACAATAGCTAGTTTATTATCAAACAGATTCAGGTTAATGGAAGAATTCAGAAGCCCTGAAGTTATCATGATGGTTTCACATAACGTATCAATACAAAACACATAAAGCTAAATTGTCTAAATATATTTTTAAATATTTACCAGTAATAAAATAGTTGACTTGTCTATTACAATATTCTGAATCAGCATCGGTCGTGCTTATTATAGCAACTACTCCTCCAACGGGATCATCTTCACTGACTGTTCCTTTATAAATCTCCGCAGTAAACTGAGGAGGACTGTCATTCACATCAGCTACATAAACTTCCACAACAGTGGTGGAGGACAACTGCATTTTTTCAGCACGGTCAGATGCCACCACAATAATTTGATATTTGTCCTGCTTTTCCTGGTCAAGCTCTCTTAGAGTGGTAATCCAGCCAGTTTCCAAATTTATGCCAAAAGACTCTAGGATTTCAGTATCCTGGGTCGGGTCCAGCTTGTAAATAATTTGTCCGTTGTTCCCAGAATCCTGGTCCATTGCTTTTACCCGTATGACTTTTGATCCAGCTGGCATATTTTCTACTAAGTATGCTTCATAAGGATTGGCTTCAAAGATTGGTGCATTATCATTTGTATCTTTGATTTGAATACTTATGTCTACAGAAGATACAACTTTATAATTTTCCTTCATAAAATATGCAAGCACTGAGAACTGGTACCATTTAGTTACCTCATGATCCAGACTTTTTTCAACTTTTAGCCTTCCATTATGCTTGTCTATCACAAAACAATCATCTTTATTTCTTTCAGGTGTATATCCTTTAACAAGACTGTATGATAAGGTATGGGTATGCTCTGCTCGTATAATATCAATTTCAGTCCCAATAGGAGTATCTTCAGTAAGAATGTAAGAATAAAATGGTTCTGAAAATTTTGGCAAACGTATTTCAAGAGAGAGTATTCTAACATATAGGGGAACGCTAGAATCCTTTTGTGGGGATCCACCATCCATTGCTCTAACAAAAAATGTAAGAAACTGATTTTCTAGCCCGATTAAGCTTTCTTTTGTAGTTATGACTCCAGTCAAATGATCAATCTCTAAATTCTCCTCAACGTGTTCTGAATCTGCTTCAATTGTGTACATGATATCTGCATTGGAACCTTCATCAGCATCAGAAGCCAAGACTTTGATGATAGATGTACCTCTTGGAACACTGGATCCAATACTGACTTCATACTCAGTTGCTCGGAACTGAGGAACATTATCATTAACATCAGTAAGTATGACATTGATACTGCAGAATGCCACTTTTCCCCCAGCATCCTTAGCCATGAACCTAATATATATGACCTTTTCAGCTTGAGTTTCACGATCAAGTATTTCCAAGGTAAATAATTGCCCCCTCTCATTAGTATAAAATCTGTCTTTTGCAAAATCATTCATAATATGGTATGTTATAGATCCATAACTGCCAGTATCTTTGTCTGAAGCTTTGACTTCGGTCACCAGAGTATGCAATGGAGCATTTTCAGCTAATTCCACCTCATATTCATTCTGACTGAACACTGGACTATGCAAATTGGCTCCAATTACATTTATGTGAACCTGAGCTGAACTTCTGAAGACTCCATCAGAAACAGATATATTGAGATGATAATTTGGTTTCAGAGTCTGTCTATGTATGTTTGCAAGAGTGATGACCCCAGTCTTGCTATGGATAACAAAATGCATGTTATCATTCCCCGTTAATATGGAATATTCAAGCTTTTCTGCATCTGAACTGTCTGGATCTGAGGCTTTTACACATGTTACAAAGTGCCCATGGGGAGCCAATTCACTGATATTAGATTTATAAAGCAGATGGTTAAACACTGGTGGATTATCATTCAGGTCTGTTACATCAACAGTTACAACAATGTCACTGCTCAGTGGAGGCATTCCACTGTCTATTGCTCTTACCAACAATATGTGTCGCTGAGCTTGTTCAAAATCCAAGCTCCTTGATGTCAGAATGAGCCCTGTACTATCTATAACAAAATAATCATTGTTCTTGCTAAAGTTGCCTACCAAGTGGTAAGAAATCTTTTGGTTTAATCCAGAATCAGCATCAGTTGCCCTGACACGTACAACAGATGTTCCAATTATAGATGCCTCAGAAATTGTGGCAGCATATATTTGCTCTGTAAAGACAGGAGTATTATCATTGATGTCTTCAATTATTATATCTACAAACACTTCAGCATGGGCCCCTGTCAATGAATCAGTTGCCCGGATGCTCAATTTGTAAGCAGGATGGGCCTCAAAATCTAAGGGGGCAATAACATTGAGAACTCCAGTGTTGAAGTTGATATTGAATTGATCAAAAGGATCACCATTTGTGATGCTGTAAAAGACTTTCAGCCCCTCTGGGCTATATGCTTGCACATGAACCACTGGACTATGGAGTGGGATATTTTCTGGTATCTCTGCACTGTAGAAAGTTTTTTCAAATATTGGCATGGCTTTATTTACTACAGTGATTGGAACAATAACTTCAGCAGATAAACTTGGTTCTCCTTTATCATGGGCTATCACAGTAAGAAGATACTCTTTGTTTAATGTGTCTGGGTCAAATTGTTTCTTGAGTGTGATTTCACCAGTTTCCCCTATTTGGAATTGGTCACTATGTTCCTTGAAATAATACTGTATTTCACCATTTCTACCAATATCATTGTCTACAGCAGCGACATAGTGAATCACTTCACCAACTTCAGTATCTATTTTAACAGTAGCATAATATGGAAGATTAACAAAGACAGGGGCATTATCATTTATGTCTTCTATGGTGACCTTTACCACAAGGTGTACAATGATGGATTGTATACCTTGTACACCTGGATTATGTTCTGAAGTCACTTCTACTACAATATCAAATGATTCCTGTTGCTCACGGTCAAATGGTATTCCAGTGGTTGAAATAACTCCAGAAGTATAACTGATTTTAAATCGATTATCTGGATTTAGAATCTGATAGAACAAAGGTTCATTTATTTGATTTCCTACAGCAGTGATGACTGCTACTGTTCTCGCTTCTGTGGAATTTTCCTGGACCACAGCATTATAAGAACTACGTGTGAATTTCAGCTGATTTGCCTTGGCCTCTTTTACATTAATTTTGACTGATGTAGTGCTTGAAAACCTGCCATCTGATGCTCTGATTGTCAATTCATACCGGCTTCTTAGTTGAGTTGTATTTTGTACTGTTATCCACCCAGTCTTGGAATTGATTGAAAATTTTTCTCCAATATTGCCTTCAACGATAGAATACATGAGTTGTGAGAAGGCTTCTGAATCTGGATCATTTGAATTTACTGTAACAACTTTTACGCCTTGATATGTTGGCACTAGAACAGTTGCTTCATATAGGTCTTTAGAGAACACTGGAGGACAATCATTGATGTCAATTACGGAAATAGTAACATTAGCTGCATATTCTGCAGATAAGCGTGGTATTCCCATATCATATACTTGCACAGAGAAATGAAAAATATTAGTTTCTTCATAATCCAAGGTCATTACTGTACGAATGGCTCCTGTACTAGAATCAATGGCAAAATATTTGTGGGCAGATGGCTCAACAATCTGATAGACAAGTAAAGCATTTGCTTCTTTGTCAGCATCTGTAGCTCGAATCACTAATGGCATATTCCTCTCTGTTAGAACCACACTGTTAATCGAAGCAGATTCACTGACGAGTCCTGTGTATTCTGATTGCATAAAAGTTGGTGCATTATCATTCTCATCTCGAAGGTGCACCAGTACAGTGGTGTTAGTGGACTGGCCAGCCATATTGGTTCCCTGAATAACAAGACTATAAAAAGGCAAGGTTTCAAAATCAAGAATCTTCTGAGAAGTGATAACACCAGAATGTGAGTTTATAGTGAAGGCATCACCTACATTGCCCTCTTTTATTTCATAGGCTACAGATGACTGGCTATGTGTAATAACCATGATGATGAAGCTGCCAATGCTGCTGTTTTCACTGATTTCTGCAGAATATTCTTGTGATGAAAACTTGGGCAATGCATTGTCAGAGATTGTGACAGAAATGTGCACAGCTATGACTTCATTCATTCGGGGGATCCCTTTATCTGTTGCCTTCACCATCAAAGTGTACTCATCTTGAATCCTGAGATCCAATTCTTTTGCAGTAGTAATACTACCCAAGACTGGGTTGATATTGAAAGCATTTCTAATATTTCCTGTTTGGAGAAAGAAAAATAGGACAGGAAATTAATGATCTGAAAGAAATAATTTATTTAGATAAATCTATAGGTTGCCAACTGTTCCTTACTGAACACCAACTTATTAGATTCAAATAATATAAAGCACAATGTCCTTTAAATGCCATGGCATTTTATGCTGAAGTAAAACAAAAAACTTAAGAGTGAGTGTTGCATATAAGCTCCCAGCAAAGGAACTGAATTCTGCAAGTGCCTGAAATTGTATGCAGTCAGGAGAAGAAATCAAGTGGGTTATAAGCATTGGAAAAGCCTGTGCCCCCATGTGCAGAATAGGAATGTAGTGGGCTGCTGATGGATGGAGTTCTCTGACCCTGCTTTTCTAAGTCCATAGTAATCTAGAATATTTTAGGAGGGAGAGGTTAATTTTTATGGTCACATTTTCAAAACGGGTTTTTCCATAAATATCCAGCCTGCAAATTGTAATCAAACATCCTTTGATCAAGTCTCAATTGAAGCTTAATTAGTAGTTCATTAGCAGCCCTTTTATGTCATTATTTTAAAATCTAAAAACACTTCAGTGGCTTAATTAAAACATTTTTAGATAAATTACTCCAATTAAAATGTATAGACTTGAGGCTCTGTATTAAAATTTTTACTTTGAGAAAAGGCAGTTTCATTCTGACTGCTGAATAAAAACAGGAACAAATAGGCTTTTCTGAATGGCAGAAAATACTCTAGCATTTCACACTGCCTAGGAAATTCCCCAAAATTAAGACAGCAAATATTTTTCCTAATACTTTAATTACAGAACATAGCAAGAAAACTTTAAATCCACCACTTCATAATGACTGATTTTATTAGTATGTTTAAATTATGTATTTGGGTAGGCTGTTGATATTATCCTTTTTTAATATTGAAAGTCATAAACAGACTGCCATTCTTAGAATATTCCATTTCTAATCCTTTAAGTCATTACAAGCATTTAAGGAATGTTCATTTCATATGCCTAAAATGTTTGCCCTAATGCTTTAGCTGTAGAGTTGCTGAATAGACCAGAAAAAACAATGTTGAGAAAGTTTTAACATTTTCTCCCACAATGTTCTCTGGATAAATAAGGAAAAATAATTTGTAGGGAAAGAAGAGAAAGTTTGGGTGACAGGGAGCAAGCTGGAAAACAGACATTGGACCAGATAAGAGTTTCATGGGATGCCATATATTTTAACTGATAGATTACAACCTAAACTCAAATATGGGGTTCTAACCTTTATATTTAAATAAAAGTAGAAGATTTCCTTTATATAACCTTCATATAACCTTCTGTGCTGTGAGGATCTGGTTGGAAATTATTGCATCAGAAGCCATCATTCTGTAAATGGAAAATTATATGACTCTAGATATACAGGTCATTTTCAGAGATGCCTCTTGATTTATGGAACTTCCTTTTAAAGTAGCAGCTGTATTTCATCATCGTTTTGGATTCTAGAAACAGACATTTCTAATCTCTTTGCTGCTTTTAGTGTACCATATTCCAGATAATATAGATTGTAATTTTTTTAAACTTCAAAAATAACTGAACCATTATGTGGCTACATTTAATACAGGCACAAAAGAAAATTAACCAATCATTATTTAATGTTAATGGTTAATAATCTGAGGATTTTTCTTCTTGGGGAGGGCATGCTATTTTGCTTCATGCTATATAAATAATTCAAACAAAGAAATAACTTCAGTGTAGATTAAATACTTTTGAAAGTAAGCTTTGCACTATTTTGAACAATGTAGGTCTGGTCACAATTTGCGTATCAGAAACTGTGGATATTTTTATACTACTATATTTTAATATTTACAACATATTGAAAATATTGGAATTTACCTGATTCTATGGAGTATATGATTTCTGCATTTTCTCCTTTATCTTTATCTAATGCTGTAACTTGAACCACCATAGACCCAACAGCTGCTGACTCATATACTTGGCCTTCATAAGAAGAACTGGTGAAATATGGAGCATGATCATTTGTATCACTAACATTAATGATGATTTTAGCAAAGTTACGCTTGACAGGAACATCTTGATCTCGTACCTAAAATAATTAGCACACTATTAACAATTAGCACATTTTATCCAAATCAGCAAAAACTTAATTTTACGTGCAATTTTATTCTAAACAAATTTTCAAACCTACATCCTACAGAAATGGTTTTGCTCAATACAAATAAACACAATGCAAGAGAATAATTATTACTATTTCTCCTATTCTTTTGTGAGGTAGGCAAGTGTATTTTAATATTGTGTACAATTCACAAATATATCATTAGTGTTACAGATGGCTTTTTATATAAATCTCCTTAGTTAGATTAGACAAGGAAGAGATAGGAATTAAAATGGGGAAAAGGACTAATAATAGTTAAGCATTTCTTTTTAATTGGTCCTCTCTTTGAGAATTTTCAAAGTGAAATTCCTTCCAAACAAGAACAAAACAGCTTGAATGTGAGAAAAGACCATAACATTAGCTGGCATTAGTATTTCATAGTGTTTTGAAAATTTTTGATTTTTCAAATATGTCATCTAAATAAAATTTACCGAACTCTTATAAAATAGGTCAGTTCTACAGTATTACCATCTACGATAGTTACCCAGAATTGCTGTAGTGAGTTGGCAGGTCTATAATTTGGATATTTCATTCTAAAGCCAGTATCTTGTGGATTTGGAGATAACAAGTTGCCAAAGACCATCCGTAAGTAGTATCACAGAAGAATTAACATTTCAACAAATGAATTTTTAATTTACAACTCAGAGTTAAATTGAAGTATGGTTTGGATGAGAGCTAAATGTATTGGAAAAGGAAGGCATTCTAAAAATTAGGGAAGAAAGCTTGACTCTTCCCAACTATTCTATCCCACAAACCTTTCCTAAGCAAAAACATGTAAATGGTTAAGATATGTGCTATGTATAAGTGTAAGAGGTAGTTGACCTGCAGTCATTTCAGTTTCTGCTTATGAATGGTTCTCTGTTTTACTGAAAAGCAGACATTTAATTAATTAATTGTTTTTCAGATTTTTATCCACATACTGCTTGCAAGGTTTAACACTTCAGCTGGAGAACAAGCACAATAATGATTCTTTACCATGACTGTGAGAACATGTTGATGAATGACTTCATGATCCAACTTTTCAACAGTATAAAGTAAGCCAGTTACAGGATCAAGGCGAAATTTCCTAAGGCTGGTAGGATCCATGCTGCTTTGCATAGTATAAATTAGTTTATTCTTCTCATCTCTATCTGACGCACTGACTTGCAAAATTTCTGTCTCTGGCAATATGTCTTCTGCTATAACGACTTGGTATTCTAACAGAGAAAATTCTGGTCTGTGATCATTTGTATCTATTATGTTAATGTACACCTGAAATGACATGCAAAAATAAAACATGGCAGCAACAACATTATAACACAAATATGAAAACTCACAGGAAATCAGAAAATAATGCTACAAACAAGCTATAGAGGACAATATAAAATAATACATATTAGAGATGATCAAATCAGTCTGTTGTAGAGGAAAAAAAATGTCCATTCACTACTTTAGAAGTTTTCAAGATTCTGAGCACTATGTATGAACTTATTTTGTCCTTTAAATAATACTATTGTTGAAATTCTTATTTTGTTCAACAACACAACACAACACAACACAAAGATAACAACAATTATCTTTGGGATGGACTGGTCTTTTTAGAAAATATAACATTCTAAACATGCGACAGTCCTTTTCAGTCATATCTACTATAGTATGTTATATTTACTAAGTTTACCAAATTAGCAGAAATTATATCCCAATCCAATGATTCTAGGTGGAATTATATAATACACATGATTATATAATTTAGAACAGTAGTTTACTTTCATATAAAAGTGAGAATATTTGTACTTATTTTACCAGAGTTCAACATTTTAGGACTAAGAAAAGCAACGTATCAATGCAGTTTGGAAAATATTCCTTCACATATATATTGATTGAAATGGTCATGCCTGATATTCATGTACTATTAGTAACAAGTTTCATATAAGGATAGATCAAAACAAATCTTTATACTATGCGCGTTTCTTCCAATCTTTTATTTATTAACTAACTTTAACACTGTAAATATTACTGAAATATTTCCTTATGTATGCAACATCAATCTCTATTTTAGTCATTGTTAGCATAAAATTACATTATACAATGACAATTTACAACCATCTAAATATGAAAGCTTAGTCGATGAAAAAATACAACATAGAATTATTAACAAAAGATTAAAATCTTAATATCACAAAAATTTACATGTAAAATATAATTGAGAAGGATACTATGTAAAGTATAATATGCAGAATACAATAGAGTAGTATAAATATTACGATATAAAAAACAATGCCAATAGAAACTATAAAGCTAAGAAACTAGAAATAAATCAACAAGGATACATCTAATACATCTAACTGCTGTCTAATCCAGCAATCCTAACTGCTATAAATGAATGAGTTACTTTATAGAAGTTATGAACGTAACAGAAAAAAAAAATCAAACATATAAAACTACAATCACTAACATTTCAGTGAGCATATATATACACTGAAATCAAATCTTCCAAACTTTACAAAAAATACATGTATGTTTGTCAACTAGCAATTGGGACAAATATCTGAGTGCCCTAGAAAATTATATGACAGCAGTGATCAACAAGGCATATAAGAACTGACAAGAAAGAAGACCAGAGGCCATGGTTTCTATGATACCAAAAAGTGACAAGGATCATCTGAGACTGTAGCAGCAACAGGACTCCACTCATCAATATTTAGATAACTTTATCAAATATTCCACAGATTCTCACCCCAGTTATATTTCAGGGTTATTTTTTCCCCTTAAGATCCTTGATGAAGTTATTATTTGCTTAAAATTCTTTTAAAAAAAACACACAGGTAGTCCTCAACTTATGACCACAATTGAGTCCAAAGTTTCCCTTACTAAACAAGATAGTTGTTATGTGAATTTTGTCCCATTTTACCATTTTTCTTGCCATTGTCGTTAAGTGAATCACTGCAATTATTAAGCTAGTAACATGGTTGTTAAATGAATCTGGCTTCCCCATTGACTTGGTTTGCAAGCAAGTTGCAAAAGGTGATCACATGACCCAGGACATTGCAACGGTCATAAATACATTCCAATTGTCAAAAATCTGTGACCATGGTAATCCTGAAACAGCCCTAAGTGTGAAAAATGGTCATAAGTCATTTTTTTCAGTTGCTGTCGTAACTCTGGATGGTCATCAAATGAACGGTTGTAAGTAGTGGACTACCTGTATAAATAGGTAAATCTGTGAGAAGCATGGGGAATGATGCAGTGGAACATCATCACTTAAGTTTCTCCCCTTTCGCATGTGATCACAATGTGATGTTACATGCATACACAAATAGTATGCCCTCCCACAATGCAATGTGGCTTTCATAATTCTGAATAAAACCTGGAATACTCAGCATATCCCTGGATGAACAATAAAATAATATAATAAATAACATAATAGATAAATGGTATGATGTAATATTATAATAAAACAATACATCAGTTTTCTTTTAGAATTTTAAAAACTGAATACTTCAATTAAGAGAAGGTTGGGAAAATTGCCTTAGGCAATAAACATGTCTAGACTAGTTGGAAACTTTGCTGCTTATTAAATAAGCACAGTTCTATTTCCTTCAAATAGTAGTGTTAAATTCCTGTAGCCACAATTCAGTTAATTCTTCTAAGAAAGGAATATGAAAATTCAGATAAGCTTTTATCACAAAAGTAATGTTTCTTTCTTGACAGATTTAAAAAAAACTTTAAAAAATGATCTATATATTTTTATCAAAACAAACAATTGGCAAATCCATTATGACAACCCAACAAGTTTTTCTTAAATAGTAAACTATTATTTTCTAGAGAACATGGTCAATATTTGATTCTAAACATGATAAAAATCAGAGACAAAGATGCTGTTTTGACAAAGAACCAAATCTATCCGTTGACTAAATAAACAGCCAAATCTCAACAATGTCTGCCATAATGACAATGATTCTGCGTTCCCTAGGATTTGTATATAATGGCATTCATTATCTCATTCTGTTAATAAGTCATAGTCTAACTTCTCAACAATTGGTATCTGAAACCTTTCAGATCTACTTCAGTTGATGTTCATCAGCACATCTTTTGGCAGCATATTACACAGTTTAACAATAAGCTATGTCAAGGTCCCTTCCAATCCTCCAAAACCAGTTAATTACACAGGATAACCATGTTTTAGATAAAGGGGGAAAACTTTTTCTTTATTCATGTTCATCATACCACACATAACTTCTCTTTTCAGTGGGAGAAAAAAAAATTGGTCCAGCTATTTCAAAGCGCAAGTAGGACTGATAATAATTGTCTTTTATTTTCTACTTTCTAATCTTTAAACTGAATTTGTTCTTTAATCATTTCATATGTCCAGTTAAGTTTATTCAAACTGCTTTTATTCAAGACTGCTCATACAGTCTTCTTCAAAATTCTGGTGCCAAGTTGTATGGAGAATTGTTGTCATATGGAAGCTGTTTCATGTGGTTTCAACAGAGAAGTTATATTCGCAGCCATTTTATCTTGACACCAAAATAAACAGGAGGTCTTTAATCATTGGGATAATTCATACATAAACAAGTATGACTGCTTTATCTCAGATTTTAATTTAAATAACTCCATATGCAAACATAAATATAATATTGTGTATACAATTAAGACATATAAACAGATGGAAATTTTTGTTGGGAAACATCTAGTAGCAGGATGCCTACTATGTCATTATTTTAAAGACCAGCATTAACCCAGACATCAAAACAAGATTATTTCACTATGCAAATGATTATATTCACTGAATTTGTGTCTATGTATATACACATTGTAGCATTTTCTTATTACTGGTATTATACTTTCTTTTCCATTGTGAATTGTAGTTTTGTCTTGTTTCTGGTTTTCATTTCACTAATTCCCTAATGGTAGAACACTGTCTGATTTTAAAGCTAACACAAAGTACCCTTATATACTTACACAGAATCTCTCCCTTAGAATTACGGAACCTGTATTATATTTGTATAGAAAACTTTTTCTTTTTCAAATAAAATTACTTTATGTAATTCTTCCCAGGGACACCAATAACAAACACATTTCTGTAAACTGTACATTAGAAATTCGTTACCTGCGTACTAATAGTCCTAGTTCCATCTGTTGCTTCTACTGTCAAATTGTAATTTGATTTCTGTTCTGCATCAAGAGGTTTAGCGACAACTATTGTTCCTGTGCCCTTGTCCACATCAAAACGGCTGTCAGAGTTGCCACCTGCTCCAAGAAATTACAGAAGAAGTAAGTTCATAAAATTCAGTTTTCTTGTAACACTGGAATATTCTTTGCTCTAATGCAAAGAATAGGATAGGCAACTATGGTCACTTTCAGATCTGTGGACTTCAACTCCATGGCTGACTATGGAATTCCAGGAGTTGGAAGTTTAAGTCCACAGGTCTTAAAGGGCCATAGTTGCCCACCCCTGCTCCAATGTTCTAATCAAATTAAAAAAGCAACAACTTTGAAGCACCCAACTGGTAATCTTACTGGAATAAAAGAGGAATAGCCATTTGAAATCTCTATTTCATTCAAAACTATGCATTTAGTGTTAAAAATCCAACAGAACTGATTCACTATGCTATATTTTTACTACTAGAATTCCTTTAAAGGCTTCTGAGTAAAAACAAAGATAAAGAAGATGCCAGCTACCCTTTTCTTTTTCTTAAATTAAATTTGACCATGATAGATTTATGCAGCAACACTGAAGTGGTACTGTATTTAACATTATGGTAGTGATTAAAACAAACTTTAATTAGCTGTAATAAATATTTTTTGCTCACCCAATTTAATTCTCAATTTTAGATAAAATATTTCTAAATAAGAAATCAAGTTATTTATTACCAAGTCACTAGGGATACCCCCTCAAATTATCTTACTTCCATGGTGCATATTCATTATATATTTTTTTAAAAAAATTAAAACAGATGTTGTCATTCATTCTTGAGCTGTATTTCTTTCACAATTACATTGTACATTTCTTCCAAACATATATTAAGTTGTAAAGAAGCTTGAGAGATGTTAAAGGCATCTAATCGCATTACAACCATTCATAATAATGGGCAGGATATTGCCTCATTACAAATACTACTGAATTTATAGATTGCCAACTTTAAAAGCAGGATAAAGCTTCTAACTGCTACAAAACACAAATAGGGCTACAGCAAAACATCATACTCTTTATCTGAATTGCTTAGGGGCGCATTGCATTGGAGATGATAAAATAGCAGACAGAACCATGGGCAATTATTGTGAACTAGAAAGCTGTGAACTGATATAAAATATTCTACATCAGAATGTTTTTTACTGTAGATCTCATAATATCCTACAATAATGTGATCTAAGCAGATACCTTCTATTATACAAGCCATGGGAAAGATGTAAAAAACTTCACTAGCAACTTTGTCATCTGATACAGCCAAAAAAGAAAGAAAGAAAGAAAAAAAAGCAAATACAGAAAATGTCAATCAATTTGATTCATGCTGGCAGTAACAGTCAAAAAACTTGCAGTAACTGCAGGATTCCAATCAGTACGTTTTATTATCTACACAATAGCAGCATTTCATGCAAATAGGAATTTTCACAATTTCCATTCAGGTAGAAATAAGCAGACAGACATAGATCAATTACTCCAACTTGCCCTTCTCTAATAACTAGATCTCACAGAGTACAATCCAAGCATTCTGGTTTGTTCTACTCTTAATAAACGGAAATTGAACTGAAATTGCAAAAAAAAAAAAAAGTACATTGAAGAAAGTCTTCTGGTGATTGTTATTTTCATGGGAAGGAAGTGTGAAGCATTCTCTGAGTGATATTCAGAGAATGGGCCATACAAGATTATCTGCTGTTCTCCATTTGAAGATCTATTGTGTCTGATTATGGATTATTGGAGTACAGCACTTTAGAAAATAGTTTTGCATCTTTTTCCAGATTTATAGACATAGATGGCTTTTTTACAGAGCTCCTCAAAAATTAAACTTAAGCAGAACACCTGAGGTATAACAACTTCATTGGGATGAAGGGACCCAAATCTTTGTGATTGGTAAGGCTAAACCAGCCCTGATTGTTTAGTAATGCATTCAAAATACTGTCCCTAATTATTCCTTTTTATTAAATTGAATCTAACTATTAAATTAGAGAGTGCAATTATTTTTCATATTGGAACATAGAACGTTGGATTATTTTATTTATTTAGAAAAATCACATTCTCTTCACTCATTAACAGCATATATTTAATTAAATTCTTCCCAGATTTCTTTTCATTTTGTAGCTACTGAAGAGATGTTAGCTATTTAAATCAGGGGTGTCAAACTCACATCTTCACGTTGTTGTCACGTGATGTATCTCAACTTTCCCCTCTCCCTTCGCTAAACCAGGGATGGGCATGGTCAGCGTGCGACGAATCTGGCCTGCAGGCTGTGAGTTTGATCCAAATAATCAAGAAGTCACAATGAAAAATTCTAAAATATTCTTACCTGTAATATCAAACCAGAGTGAAGTACCCAGTGGCTCTACACCTATTACACCAATCATGTGAGCTACTGGATCACTTTCCATAACCGTAAAAGAAAAAAACGATTCTTCAAAATAAATGGGTTCTGAAGATGGAGTGGGTTTTAAGATCCATTCTATATGAAGACGGGCTGTTGATGACTTTTGTGGACGGCCATTATCCACAGCCTTGATCTAAGAATATAAGCATATTAGCAATTTTAAATGTTTGAAGGGAAATAAATTATATACAACACAGAAAATACTCGACTAAAATGGCCAATCTCACAATCAGGAAAGGTCAAGAACCAGTTAAGTTTTGTAGCTGCAAGAGAACTTTCAATACAAGAGGGTTTATTCTCAGCTATATTAGAACACTCATTTCTTTTATATTTTGAAAAAGTAAAAGTTTGGTTTGCTATGAATTTAAAGAATTCCCAGTATTTTATACTATTTTTCAAATAAGCTACAATAACAATGCTATATAAAAATGCAAATGCAATGACAGCATGCAAGGACATGTAACTGAAATCCAAACTTACTGTAAGAATGTCATACTCTCCAGCTCCAGAATACTTCTTAGATGAGACAACACCAGTTATTGGGTCAATAAAAAATTTGCCATGCTCGTTGCCATCTTCAATTTTATAAGATATTTCTGCATTGGGACCTTCGTCTTTGTCTGCAGCTACCACACGGTAGATTGGTTCTTTTCTTGCTGTTCTTTCTCTCTCTGGTTTTTCACGCTCAGGCAGTTTGATTTGATAAAATTTTTGCAAGAATTGAGGTCGATTATCATTTTCATCTAAAATTTTCACAATGACACGGGTAAAGGTTGATTCTGGTGGTGTACCATTATCTGTCACAGTTACCTAATTGGACAATAAAACAATTCACAAAAATAAATGTTTCTTCTTTGTTACACATCAAAGCAGACTGTGACTCCCCCTCTATTTTGCCCACTGTAGAACTTTCAATATGGTTTCCAGCTGTAATGTCTAAATATTTTGAAAAGTGGATAAAAATGTGACTATCTTTGCCAACAGTATCTAATATAAGCATAGATTAAATCAACTTCTTAAGTATTCATAGTAGTCTGTGTATCAAAATGGAAAACATGACTCATTTTACTGCAAGCACTTGGAAAATAATTAAATACTGTCCTTAAATGGTACTAATATTAAGTGTAGTTCTAATGTTCAAAATATGTTATTTAACAAATCAGGACTAGAAGCTACATTCCATGGTGCTGGAGCTAGAAACAGGGAGGAAGAAAGACACCTTTAAAATGATGCAATTATTTATAGAGCCACCCATCTTATGTGCCACATCTCTAGGCAGTTCAAGAACAAGAACACAAAAGAATCAACAAAAATGAACCTCCAAAAAATAATACCCGAGTCCCTAAAACAAGTACCTGAATATATTTTTAAAAATCACAATTATTGGGGATAATAATAGGTTTCACCTATCCCAAAGTTTGGGGGAAAGCCATCTAGAAGGATGGAGCCCTGACAGATGTCATGGAGAAGTGTATTTCATGCAGTAGAGCTGCTACTTGGAAGCCATTCTGACTAGGCACCATCTATCTGACCTGATGGAACCAAAGGACACTTCAGGGAGCTGTGGCTTTGCAAATAACCTGGCCCTATGTCATCTAGAGCTTTAACAATGATAACCAAATCATGAATTACACCTGAAAAGAAAATGGAAGTCAGTGAAAAATACAGCAATAGCAACCAATAGGTTGAATATTAGATAATAATAGGTTGAATATTAGATTCTGCTCCTAAGACTGAAGTATTTAAAACTCCCAGTAATTACCAAACTTGCAAGACTCTTACCCATTTTAAGTCCTTATGTTAATTTATAAACATTTTTGCCTGAATATTATATTTCACATCAAACATATACACAAATTGTTCATTTCAAGTGAAAATATACTATGTCATTCAATAGAACTCTACTAAAGTCGTGACTCCTATGTAGGGGTTGGAATAAGATTGAATCAACCATATCATTATGCTTATGCTTATTTATATGAATGTAGGTTTTGTGTTTTTTACTTGTATGTTCCTTGCCATGAACAGGCAGAGTACAGAATTTTATAACTGTACCAAACTATACTTCGTTAGTGATTAAGCTTTTTCTTTTTGTTAAGATAAAGATGTTGTCTACATTTCTGATCCATACTTTTGGTTGTATCTGTTGGAGAGCTATATCTAGACACTGCATTATAGTCTTTATTACTCTTGAGAGCGTTTTGTTGGTATATTTGTCCATGAAACTGAGAGTAAGTAGTGAGACAAAGGTTGATGAAGTTCATGGTTCTGATTATTTCAATGTTAATGTATTTGGTTAGGTTGGCTATGTTTGGTAGTACTGCTGCTATGGACTCTTTCATTTGTTCTGTGTCTATATCTACATTCTTTATATCCATACATCCAGAACTTGAAGAATGGTTTGGATGTATTAAATGAAAAATACCACTGTAGGAGATTTTAAGGTGCCTATTGCATTTTAATCAGGGACACGGTGGCTTAGTGGCTAAGACACTGAGCTTGTCGATCGAAAGAAACGTTGTCTTACCTGAACGTTCGTTCTCTACGTGCTGCGAGAGAGTCCTAGCAATGGGTAATATGCTC
>JANHFM010002468.1:82446-92535 GCA_032468115.1 Grayia smithii | reverse complement strand
CTTTATTTTAACTGGAAAAGTTGGGGGTCGTCTTATACGCCCAGTCGTCTTATACGCCGGAATATACGGTAAATAAAGGGAACAAGTGAGAAGGACAGAACGTTATTTCATTCTCATGAATAAAATAACTTAAGATTCTGATTTATTTTAGAACCAACAGTAGGAAATATCAGACTCAATTTGCAACAGAAAATATATCTGTACTTATAAGCATTTGAAAAGGAAGTCAAAATGTACCAAACTGATGCTGAAGAACAAAATTCTTTGTTAGGGCTACTTCTGTGAGAAAGGAAAAAGATACTGAGTCTCTGTGAACAAATGCGAAAAAGGAAAGGAGAAATATACGTTGAAGTAAAGACCCTCTGCTAAATTCATGTACTATGTGGCGACTTGAACATTCAACTCTACTGTATTTCTACCACACCTTTCCCAAATATCTCCAGGGCTGAATTTGATCCACACTCCAAACATATATCTTTGAGAAACAATAAACAGAATGAACATTCCTCATCCAAGACCACCTATAGATTTTATGGCTGAGTAGGGCTTTGAAGACATTATTACTAACACTCAGAAACTTTGCAAAAAATAAGCAACTGGCTAAGGTGGTTTTACCAAACAGTCAGAATACCAAAACACTTGTACAACAACAACAAATATTGTTAAAGAATCAAGCAGAGTTATTCATACTTTTAGTTACAACTGCAGTCAAATGCAGTTCTAACTAAAAGTATGTCCATTGAATGCAGCTGCCATAGTTTCTGAGACAAAATGTTTAGGACACTACTATAACTTCTGGAGATGTAACTAGGTACAGAGAAAATAATTCCTCTTTCCCCCAAATGTTATGTAGGGAGAAATCATGTATTCCAAGAAACATGAATGTAATTATAACACATGTGTACTTACTGGATTTAAAAGATGCTATATAAAGATTAGTTTATAACAGGGGTAAAATGCTCCCGGATTGGACTGGATTGGCCAATCCAGTAGCGATGGCGGTGGGTGGTTCAGAGAACTGGTAGGAAAAATCCCCACTTGCCTGCTTGCTGCTTCTTTTCCGGCTCGCGTACTTTCCTGCCTTGTTTCGGCAATTTGCAATCAATTGCCTGCCTACCTTGTATGTAACTGGGGTTGGTGGGGGAGCTTTAAAAAAATAGTTAATTGGGGTTTTTTTTAGGAGTTTTGTTTTCTTTTAAAACAGCAATTTAAAGTTAAGGAAGTTTTAAATTTAGCTGCTTTTATCTAAAAATATAAATAAAATAAATTAATAAAATATTTGTGCAGCTTTTTGAGATTTTGTGTGTTTCTGTAGTGTTTCACTCTAACGACACAAACACACAAAATCTCACAAAGCTGTATATGGTGTTTTGTGTGGAAAAGGTGTGAAAGTTGGTTTTTGAGCTTTTTGTGGCTGTATGAGGTTCCTGCTTGTTACAGGGGCCAGTTTGGGTTAAGTGCAGCTGCTTTTACATTGTGTGTGAGTCAATTGTGTTGTGTGTGTGTGTAAAGTGTGGAAGTTGGTTTTTGAGCTTTTTGTGCCTCTGTGAGGTTCCTGATTGTTGCAGGGGCCATTTTGGGTCAAGTGCAGCTGCTTTTACATTGTGTGTGAGACAGTTGTGTTGTGTTGTGTGTGTGTAAAGTGTGAAAGTTGGTTTTTGGTACCTTTTATTGTTTTGTGTACTTTATTATTTTTATTATTTATCATTATTGACCATGCCCACCTGGTCACTTGACCACCAAGCCACGCCCACCAATTAAGCCACACCCACAGAACCGGTAGGGAAAATTTTTAGATTTCACCTCTGGTTTGTAACATAAGAAAATATAAATAGGGTATTTTTGTTTCAATGGAAAAGAAGTAAAAGACAAGATAAATGTTAATAGTAAATAAAAAATAAACTTGCTAGTTTCTCTAGTCAAAACTTTAATGCTCAGAAATGTTGTGATGATATTCAATAAAAGCTAAATAAATACACCTAAAAAGTTCCAGGCAGCAGAATGCTACATAAGTTACATTTCTAAATTAACATCTTTTGACAAATTTTAAAGTGCCCTTGATGGCAAGTGCAATTTTGCCTTTAAACTTCCCAAGTGAAATCATATATCCCTTTAACAGAGTCATTTATTTTATTATATTTTTTTCTTTGATATCCCTGTTACATTTTTGGTGAATCTCACACATTTACCCTGCTTCCTAGAGCAGTACAGCTTTTACTATAAGCAGAACTACTGTGAAAAAAGAAAAAAGAAAAAGAAAGCAGCCAAATGTATTTGATGAATTGCAACATTAATCTCTTGCTGATCAGGCCTGCAAACAGCTTACCGAGCGGCCTTCATCGAATTGTCAGAATTGGCATGGTTCTAGAACAATTGACTAAAGAATGGCACACAATGCATTAGTTTAATGTAATATATAATAAAAGCTCAATGCTGGATTGCTGCTTCACAAGAGTAATTGAATTTCCAGGAGGTTTTACTGGGATCACTGCAATGGCAGGCTCTCCCGTTCCAAGTATAAATGGACACAGTGAAGCATAATAATAGGAAGCAAATACTCAAATCATACCCAGACAGTTTGCATGAAAGAAATGGAAGCTGATTTCCATTTCTAAAGTTCAACCTTACAAAACTGACTCCAGCTGGGTGAGCGCCTTGAACAAGGATGTTGGTGTGCCAAAAGGAATGAACAGATAAACAGATAATTAAGACTGCAATACATGTAATTGGAGACTTGAGGATGGAAAGTTGTCTTGTAAAAAACAAACAAACAAAAAAAAAAGCATTCCTTCCTCTCAGCAGTCACATAGGGACTGTTTAAGCCCAAATTTTTCTCCCAAGGACTGAAGAGGGAGAACGAGGTCTTAGAACTGTAAGGATTCCCATTTAGTACACTCTCATTGCATTGCAGGGAAAAGAGCAGGAAAAGGCAGAAATATTTAGGAAATGGTATTGTGCAGAAATATCTCCCCCCTCCCATAAGCAGAATTATTTTTAGTAAAGTGTACTAAGAACACGACAGCATAATTTACCTCTAATATATGTTCTGCTTGCTGTTCTCGGTCAAGTTTTCTTGAAGTTGTTGTAATTAGACCTGTAAATATATATAAAAAAATCAATTCATTAACCATTACCATTAGAAGAAAAAGAGAATATTGTCAACTGCAATTTTATAATCTAATTTTGTTACAAAAGTATTGTATTAGTCTGTATATATGTATTTTCCAAGCCTGTTTAATATTTGATTCATTTCTGACATACGTGTTGCTATGATAATAAGCTAATGGTAGAGAAAGAGAAGACCACTACTGAAGAATTCAGCCAGAGTTCAGTTCTTTATTTGTTTACATGTAGCAACAGAATCTTGCCAGACTACACCCTTAGTACACCCAGCCTGATGGATATAACCTGGAAGTCTAGGGAGTGGCTATCCTTACTCTTATGTTCTGTCTCTTATCCAGCTCAGGGCTGTGTTACCTCTTGTCTCCCTCCCCTTTCTGGAATGTGCTCTCTTCTTCTTGGAAAACTGCTGCAACCTTACTGCAACCTATAAAGCCAGCTCCTGCTCCATGGGCACCATTTCTTACACTGCTATTGAAAGAAGTTCTTTCAGACTTGCAAAATTCTGTTAAAGAAACTTAATAAAAAGTATCTTTAGCTCATCTGGTTATGTTTGCTGTCTGGTCTACCTTGCAAGGCTAATATAGCTAATATAGTTAATTAATTCACTTATTTAATTTCTATTGCTGCGTATCTCAAATAAGTGACTCTGGACAGCAATAGCAATTAGACTTCTATATTGCTTCACAGTGCTTTACAGCCCTCTATAAGCAGTTTACAGAGTCAACATATTGCCCCCAACTATCTGGGTCCTCATTTTATTGACCTCGGAAGGATGGAAGGCTGAGTCAATCTTGACCCAATCAGAATCAAACTCCTGGCAGTCAGCAGTGAATTAGCTTGTAATACTGTATTCTAACCACTGTGCCGCCATGGCTCTTAACAATTAATTTTTTTAAAACAAGTAACAATATAGTACACAATGGAATATACCGATATATGGCAGCTAAGAAAAAAAAATCATCAGAATCCTTCACAAACTTGGGGCCAGAAGCGTGGGCACAAAGCTGTATCTTCAAGGCCTTACAAAAGGCCATCAGAGTCGAGGTCATCCTCAACACTGAAGGGAGAATGTTTCAGAGGCAGGGGCTAAAGCATAGAAGGAATATCTACTTCCTGCCAACCAACATTTTTTGGCTGATGGGAGCTTAATATGCAAACCTGCTGAACCAAACTGTATTTTCACACAAGAGTCATTGATACTTAAGGAACTTATACAGTATAATATAATTTTCTTTTATTTTTGTAGGTAAGAAATGGCTAATGTCAGTCATATATCAGAATTGTAGTGTCTGTTTAAATATAAATAACTGGGCAGCAACAAGTACAGAAAATGTAAAAATGCATTTTTATCTATTCTGATCATTTACAGAGTAGCCACCTAGAGTTCCTAAACAGCGAGATGGGTGGTACATACATTTAATAAATAAATAAATAAATTTCTGTATTTGTTCTGCACTTTAAATCCAATAAACTCCGTATTTTCCCAATGTTTTGTAGAATAATTGCAATGTTAAGTTTAAGATTGCCTTTGTGTTCTTTGATTCAAGTAACCAATCTTCCAGTTATACTTTAAAAAGTATTTTTAATATAGGTAAGATTGCACTGGCAAATATAATACGATAAAAGCAAGGGCACTGGATTTCCATCTTAGTTTAATGACTAAATGGAAAAATTAGGATTCTTTAAACATATGACGATATCATTTGGTTCCTAAAAATAGTGAAATCACGATTCTATTTGTCAAAAGTAAACATTTTGGACCTTTGGGGACTGCATCTAATCCTAGAATCATGAACTGCTCTGACTGAATATAAATTGTATTTTCTCTCAATGTTTTTCTCCATGTCCACTAAACTGAAATGAAAGGTAACATCTTGGAAAAAATACTGGCAAATTATGAACTTTTGGATTACTTTTTAAATTAACTGGAATATGACAATAATATAAGATTTTTTTTTTTTAAAAAATAGATTTTTCAAATTTTCAAAACAAGTAGAAAGGTTTATGAAGGTTTTGACTGAGGATACTCAAACTAACCAAAAACACCAAGATATTCAGGATAGATTATTTACTTAGTTATTTGTCCACAGGAACAATATAATTGTTGCTATTGAGTAGTACAATTTAATTACCGGTAACTTTGAAGCATTTTAACCTGTAATTGGTTGATAACCTTATGCATTCTGCAGAGAAGTACAACCATATACCAAAACAGAGATGGCAACATTTAAACCAGAAATTTAAAAATCAATTAGTTCTGGAATACAGTGTGTACACACATTCATGAGACTTTGGGCTTCGGAGAGTAAAGAGATCCAAGTAAAAATCCTAATCTTCCATACAGCAGATTAGGTAACTTTCAGATAATCCTGCTCCACTGGCCCAACCTACTTCAAATAGTACATTTGTTTTAAGAGTCACTATGTAAGCAAATTTCATCATTTGGAGGAGAAGCAGAATATAATTGTAAAGTAAATGAAAAAAACTGCTGTGAATTTAAGTATGCATTGCATTATGGGGATGGGCAATAAATATTTCTGGGAGAGATTATCCATTAAACCCGTGATGGCGAACCTATGGCACGCGTGGCAGAGGTGGCACACAGCGCCCTCTGTGGGCACACGAGCCATCGCCCCAGTGCACTAAATTGTCCTGTGCCTCGTGAGATGGAGATCATATTAAGCTTAATGGGGATTTAAAAATCTATCTTTTTCTAAATAAAAGAAAATAGTTTGACTATTATATCTAGTTTGAAATACAAATGGTGCAGATTTGCTTTATCTTTTAGGGTTCTTTGAATACCAAAATATAAACCAAGAATTAATGATGACATGTACAGTTTGACCAGGGCTGTGGTCATCTTCAGTTTGGTTGAATACTTGGATAGCTTCAAATAAGATAGAGAAAGGAGCACGACACTGGTCCTATCTTTTTTTCCCCTCTGACTTCCATACATTCAGCTGGAGAGTGTAAGGAAAGCAAGCTGTTTAAAATTCTAACTCATGAAGGAAAAATGTCTGAGTTGAAATAAACGTGTATAGTTTTCCTTTAGCCTCATGATTTCAGACTTTGTCCAGGCTAAAGTTCCTTCATGCCTCCAGCTAAAATGTGGACACAGCTTTATCATTAAATTGCCCTTTTGCACTATTAACTATCAATAATGCAATGCACTAAGCTCAAATGAATGCTGAGTCCCTAATTAAAAAGTGCTTTTAATGGACTGGTATGGAACATTCACCAAATAGTAAGGAAATAACAAGAATAGGCTCTCATCAGTTGTATTTTACAGCCTGAAAGATAATTATAACACAGCATTTGGATATACTTTCAGTCTGTTTTTTGACCTCTATACTTCTGGCAGGGCTATTTTCTGATTTCTAACAGATTGGACATCAATTAGCATATTCCACCATCTGGCACCATCTATGTTAACACATCATCTTAAGGCTGTCTAAGAACATTCTTCAAATTCTACCCTTTCCCTGCATTTTTACATGGTAATTCATGGAATTAGTTCCAACTAGATAGACATGGTGAAAATACGTAATGCAAAAATATATTCTACAGAATATATAGTGTCAACTTCAAATGTAGTATACTTCACTTACAAGTATAGTTGTTCCCTTCTATATGCACAGACACATAGCAAAAAAGAGAGATAACAGTATATTATAAAGCTGATCAAGTTATATAGAATTACAGTTTTCTTAAAACAGTTTTAGAATTACCAGTTATAGAATTTCCTTTAAATGGAAAGTTGAAAAGCCAGAGATACATTCCTAGAATCCCATTTTAGAATGTTCTCCATTTTAAGAATGAATAGTTCTATTAGGTTATCTAACTTAAATGGAGCTTAAGTAAATTCTATTTATTGGAAAATTTAGACAGTCTGCATTCTACAGCCTTAAAACAAATTACAACAATTATAGGGCAAAAATGCAAGTATTCTTGAGATAATGTCATTTCTCTAATGGTATACCTGTTGCCTTATCTTTAAAAAAGTTTTCTTTAACTGAATATGCATTATAAATATAAATGAATTACAACATCAATCATACTGACATCCAAAGGGCTGTCCTAAAGTACAACTTGTGAATGAATAAGTGAGTATCAGTGCCCTATGGGTAGCAGATGGCACACCTACTTAGCACAAAATCAATAAAGTACATGCTGGCAAACTTGTTTGATAGGTATGTTTGTCAAGGAAGTCTCCAGGACTTCATGTGCTAGATCAAAGGTTACCATTTTAGCTCATACTTGGTATTTTGCTGTAACACTCACTATGTTATCAGCTGTCAGGAAACACTAGAATTGGTTTCAGCAAACTACAAAGTACCGACATTAGAGTGCATATGTGCCTGTACCAGACTACTTCCTCAGTCTCTAAGCAGCATTAAGATGTTAAGATAATGAATCTGCAGATTTTGCAAGAATTAGACTTTTAAGTCATATAATGCCACATGAGAAGATGGATCCAGACACTGGCTTGCTGCCCAAGAACAACACATAATAAAACTAACATTCAGAGTATAACAAAAGGAACTAGCCACTCATAACTTTACCCACTCACTACAAAAGTCTGTTTATGGGCACTTTATATATTTTATATGAATTCTCAAACAGCAAATAAGAATTTAATTGCAAAGAATTTAAATTAATCTGGTTATTTTAAAAACAAAAGATGTCCTGTTCACAATACTGTAAATATTGTTTCATGAAAGGAAAAGGCAGACATTTATAAAAATTTAAATTGAACAACTTTTAAGAAATATTTACTTTCAAATAAAAATGCCAGCCGAGGGCAACATTTTTGGAAGGATAAGACTACAACTAGATACTACCTATATAGTTATGAAAACGCTTGACTGATTGGACAAAATTTCAATGTTTTATTACTTTACTAACATATTAGATTTTGTTTTAGGATGAATCTGCCACATAATTTTTCAGCGTGTTGTGTTAGAGGACTTGTTTTATGAATTAACTGAAGATTTAAGTCACTTAAATTGACTTTATTTCAATAGTTCTGCTTTAAAGCTAAAATAATATATTTCAATATTCAACTGATTTTTGTCTAGATTGTTCATTTCAAAGAAAAAACCCAAACATACTAAAACTTGTTTTAGAAAAGTAAACCCCACTTTGATACCATTATTTTATATATAGGGTTAGGGTCTTTGATTTAAAAAGAAGGAACTGATGGCAAGCCATGAATGCTTTGCTGATCAGCATGATTGACTTCTATATAATTTGTTCTACAAGTTGTGGTTAAAACAAATTCTTGTTTCCTGTGATATGAAAAATGCAGCCATTTAATACCTTTTGGCAAATTTAATTTTAAAACTAATCTACTGAACACTTCTACTGCTTATCAAAGCAAATGATATATTCTTTAACCAAAAGTGCAATTTAACCCATATTTTAATTTCCCCATCCGGACATTGTTTTACAATTATATACAGAAGTTCTGATGAGATTTTATGTGAAATTTCTTTAATCTCCCCACTCATGTACTATTCTGTTGCTTAATTTCCATTTGGTTAAATTAAAAAGGGCTAGGAAACCGGAAAGCTCAAAGATAAAGATCAAATGTAGTTGATGGCTATTTTTAATCTATATGATTCTTTCATTATGTTTGAGAATCAAGATCATCTGACTCTGAGGTTTGTTAGTTTCTTAATAAGAAAGGCAAATACTTGAACAAAATGCACCATATGGCTTAGTAAAATAAAGCTTATCTACATGAAATATTTTTACTTCTCCACTTTTGTTTATTATTTGAAACTAGTAAACTGTTTTGCCAAATTATCTAGTAATTTGGCAAAAAACAATATATAAGACTTCTGGTTTAATGAAAAACCCAGACAATATTAAAATATGCAAATTAAAAGGTACATTTCCTTGAAGACAAGGTGTAAGTTGTGCAGTATATGTGTCCTGAGTCTAGGCAAGAGAAGAGAAAATATTTTGGGCAAAACTCAAAGGCAGGAAGTTCTAAATACCTTTCTAGGTTAAACCTGCCCATGCTGATGTTAGCAGATCCTCCAAAGCTAAGTAAGTCTTTGGAACTTGCTTGCATTCACACTTTCCTAAGTCTTTTTGCCCAGTCTCCAGATGACCCACCACAGTGGGTTGGCCAGGAGAGTTATAGCACAAATATAATAAACTGTCTGCTGTTATATGTTGGATTTTAGATACTGGCAATCTGAAGTTGATTCAAAATAATAATAAATCCTTTCATTTATGATAATCTTGTAAGAAGCTGATTACCAACAGCTTCATTTCTTTTCTAAAAATATACTAGGATAGTCTGTTCATAAAAGGAGAATGCCATGTAATAATTGTTAAAATACATAATAAAATATATTATTTAGTAAATATGTATGGGGGAGCTTTCCTCTCTCCAAATGATAACTCTAATCCTGAATAGCTTGCTGAAGTGAGACTAACTGGTAAGTGAACTAATCATATATCCTTTTAAGATCTTTTACCCATTGTTGGTAAATGGAACGGACGTTGACTTATCTGAACGTCCCTTTTCTGTGCACTGCGAAAGATAATCCATGCATGGGTTATTCCTCATCTATCTGCCAGAGACTGAGTGTAGATTTTTTTCATTTTCCCTTTGACCACGCCTCCTTGCTTGGCTGAGCTACAGTTCATTATGCAAAGGCATAGTCGTCAAGTGTATCCTGCCAGAGGAAAGAAGTGTCCTGCAAGAGAAAGGAAAACCCATCCCGAGTCCTAATACAGGAAGCCGATGGGCGGGCTGGATTATCCTTCGCAGTGCACAGAAAAGGGACGTTCAGGTAAGTCAACATCCGTTTTCCAGTGCACTACTTGGATAATAGATATAGACTCTAACTATACGGGGTCTGACGAGGAGTCTAGTGCAAGTCTTGTTGGAAATATCTGGACTGAGTTTGACCCTGTTTCTTTGGATGAAGTGGACAGGATTGTTGGTAG